>CAJQZM010035698.1:0-23208 GCA_907164665.1 Colias nastes | reverse complement strand
TAATATAATGCCAGGAGCTGGGCGAAGAATCGTATGTGATAGTTTGTGTGTTGTTCAGTCTTGGATCGAAAACACAGTATAAAATAAAATTATCGTTAGAAGGTAAAGACAATGGCTGCACTTGGAATGTTATTTGGGAGTTATTAACATGAGTATTTGTGATCGTTATATTTAAACTTATTGGGTCTGCATCGTCTGTGGCCATACACTTGTATAACGCCGGTATGTGATCGTAGTCTATGGTCAAGGGATTGTAACAGTTAATGATTTTGATATTCTCTTCCTTCTTGACTTGTAGATCTGTGTATAGTATGGTATGACAATCGGCAACGAGACCTGTAATATTAAAAATAATACATGAATATCATCTTGACAAATACACGAAATTATGGTTCCTTAAATAATTTTTTGAATTGATTAAGAATAAAACAATCAAAAACACATTATCGTAATTACTATTTCGCATCATAGACCATAGTTAACCAGACCATAAAGACTTATAAGCTTAAGAAAAGAATAAAGCTAGAAGACTACAGCTTTTGTAGGTACAACATATTATTGTCAAAGTACACATATAGAAAAATATCTGTGATTAAATTCAGATTTCCTACACCGCCGTAGAAATTGAAAATAATTTAATTAGAAACATGTTGACTTAATAACACCGTAACCGCATCTAAATACTTTATCACTTTACTAGTCATTATATTTTCATACACTAGGTATACGAATAGCCAACGCAATGCGCTACCTGTCAAGGTATTATTAAAAATCTAGACTTTGATAACCGCTTCTAGGGGAGAAAGGGAAAAGTGATCTTGACACTCTGGAACAGGGTTCAAACTCCGTTGAACATAAACCGAAGTTTAGTTGATTTTGATGAATATCTTGGCACATTGCCCATTATTATTCAAACACGATTTCAATGCAGTTTTTTTGCACAATACACTCAAATGTAGCCTCTTATCTAACCTTTGGCTCGTTTATCTAATATTGTCCATACCATATAATAATCATAACATATGATCTATGGATATTGAAAAGTAACACTAACATAAACAATTTATAGAAGCTGTAATTATGAATCTTGACATTTTGAAATATGAAAACACAGAAAGAATATACAGGATGACTTGTTATATGTGTAATAATTATAAAGGGGTGAAAGTTTAGCTCAATTGGAAAAAAGTAATCATTACCTAGCCGAACAGACACTAGGACTTCCTAGAAACACAGCGATTTAGACCGATCTCCTAATATTTAGATATCCATGAGATCGACATTTCAAATAACCGATATTTCAATAAAATTAATGCACATAAATTGCATCAGGCAAAATCAAGAAAGGGTAACAATGACATATAAAATTATTGCAGACATAAGGAAAATGTGGTCAGTGCCTACATGCTATTATAATTTAGTTCGTATTTTATAATCAAATAATATGTATTTTATAATAAAATATATCACCTTTACTCTTTAACATTTTCCTTTTCGATATAACACATTGTATTAAGAACTCAAATTGCTTACTGTATGCCGATGATAACAAAATTTTCCGTAAAGTAACTTGTACCGCCGATTGTAATCTACTCCAATCTGATCTAGATAATCTCGGAGAATATTTTAAAATTAATAACATCGGTGTAAATATTCATAAATGCCAAACCATAAGCTTTTCTCGTAAACGTAACATTATTTTATTCGAATATAGTATCAATAATCAGTTAATTAATAGAACAACTTCAGTAAAGGATCTCGGCATCCTTCTGGACGATAAATGCTTCTTCGACGCCCATATTGAGTACATGTCCAGTAAAGCATACAAATCCCTTGGTTTCATCCTAAGAACAAGCCAACCTTTTAAAAACTCTCAGTGTTTAAAAATGCTATATCATAGTTACGTCAGAAGCATATTAGAATATGGAAGCATAATATGGCGACCATTTTTTAAAAAATATATTGACAAAATAGAAAAAATACAAAAGATATTTATGAAGCATCTTAGTTTTAAAGCAAAACATAACTTTAAGGACTACAAAGAATCCTGCATTTTCTTTAAAATGAATACTCTCGAAGACAGACGTAAGTACCCTTTCAGATATTATGTTTCTTTATGATCTCCTGAACAACAAACTAGACTGCCCCCAATTAAGACGATACACAAAAAAAAATCCACTGCTTGGTGGGCGGAGTCTAATAGCTCGCTATCGCGAACGCGGGTGTGCGCGAAGTCATTCTTGCAAACTCGCCGCGCTGCCGCTGGCCGACTCGGGACAAACATGTATGGAGTCGTCATACAGTTATAATATTGTTATACATATATTTAATTGTTGATTTATTGGTTTTATTTTCTTGCTTATAAACAAATAATCTTCTTTTTAACAACTACTTAGACATTATTAATAATTATTATTATTTCGTAATGTTTACTTTATTACAAAATAATACAGGTTATAAATAATCTTTAAAATAACAAAAAATATTGTTACTCTGAAAAAATGAAATGGTACTCAATAACGCGGACTACTGAATTGATTTAGATAGAATTTGATGCTGACGTAGATATTACATCATGCCCAGAAATGAAAGGTACTATTTCTGAAAGAAGTTATAAACCCTAATTCTTCTCAGTCAAAGTCAAGAGTGGAAGATATCACTAATACAGTAAAACTGATGCGAAACTTTGGATGTTAATTTGTATATTTTTTTGTTAGTTGTTACTTAATCACGTCAAGACTACATTACCAATTTTGATAAAATATAGCTAATTGCCTGGATTTACACATAGGATACTTTTTATCCGAACTGAACACTTCTGTGGGATAAAACAGGATTCACGATATAACCTAATTCCACGCGGGCAAAGCCGCAGTCGGAATGATATTTTTTTAAATAAAAAAATTGTTTAAAAAAAAAACACAAAATATATTGACGCATGTATTTATTTTTTGCACTCTATTATAATTGTAATTATTCTTTACAAATAATCAAAATAAAATAGCCAGAACAAAGTTAGGCCCTGGTAGGGTAGGTAGGCAGGTACAGCAATGTGAGACGAACACTGGCTTATTTATACCAATAATAATGTATTATAAACATTAAATTAAGTTTACTTTCTAACAACAAAAATACATAATATTAGCTAATGTGAAAACGAATCAACCAATCATCCCACAACAATGAAATGTGCACACAAATATTCATCCAAATCGGTTCATGTGATTAGGAGTGACTGCAGCGCCATCTTCCGGGCCCAATTGTGTTTCCAGATCACCCAGGAACTCAATTTAATATACTTACACAAAATTTTTCGAAATGAAAACTCACATTACTATGTAAATATGAATATAAACCTGTTTTAGTACTAAGCAATTTCCCGCACAGGTGTAGTAAGTATAAATGAAATAAATATCAACATCAAATTCTTTATACAACATACTTATCTACCACCTACTAAGAAATGTAATTCTTGAAATTTTTTCGTATTTTTTTAAATATAATACTACTCCAATGAGCTCCTGTTCCATATTACGTCCACCATACTTCCACTAAGTTCACCATGATTTTTTATTTCTTTGCACTTTGTTGCTTTTTGCTAAAAATGGAATCATGCGATAAAACCAGTAGAGCGTTGATAACATACATTTTTGACTGAAAAAAGGTACTTACGAAGGAGTGGGTTCACATTGTGAACAATCAGTGGGTTTATTTTCCTTCTGGATTCCGAATTTCTGAAAAGATTATCTATGCTATAAATGAAAAAATCTTACACATTCGTTATGTACTTAAAACAGGGGTACATATCAAACATCGTCTATAATACAATTATCATCAAATTTAAAATAAAACCAACTTACTTCATTAATTTGTTCCAATTGTAAGCATTCTTTTTCCTCCAACCTTTATGTTTCTTCTTCTTATTTTCTTTATTGTCCCCATTTGTCTCATTTTGTCTTATCGTGTTGTCACCCTTTGTTACGATTGCGCGAGCGACACAAGTTCCCCGTGTGACGGCCGTAGCGGGAATGACTCGTGCAGCGATCGGGGTAGGAAGGTACAGGGCGGCTCTCGCTATATTGGCTGGTCGCGCGCTAATTTCAAGTATTTCTTGTTTATTTCAAAACCATCGCATATTTCAAAATTCTAACTCGGTAGACGTATAGGTTGTATATTTTATAGTTAATATCCAAAAAGTCGTAACTTTACGTTTGTTATTTTGAAGATGCCAGAGATTAAAAAAAAATAACAATGAGAACTTTGTATTTTTTTTCTATCGAGAAAATATCATGGAATCATGTTTCTAAAACGGTAGACGTATTGTGTTACTATTGAACTTTCTTGTCAAGAATTTTCATCACGACAACTTTAATAATATAAAAATTACGAAGGTTTAAAAAGGGCCGTAAATGTTAGAAAAATTAATTCATCACCTTAACAGAAAATATATATTTTAACACCCCTCTAACTCGAACACGTAATACTCCTTTATTCTTTATGCCACGTACAAAAAATCAATATATTATGAAGAACTCACTCTTTAATCGCCTACCTTCGATATACAATGAAAAATTTTCTACTCTTGACATATTTAACAGTCCTCGCAATCGTTTTAAAACCAATGTAATTGAAATATTATCAAACGTACCTAACACATTTTAATCATGCACACGCACACATACATACACACAAACACAAACACACCCAAACGCACGCACGCACTCACCCACACACCAACTCACCACTCTTTAACTAGTTACTGTTTTAAATATACATATAATTGATAATAATTGTAAAACTCGTAATTGGCGTATTGTATCATAGATATAAGTAGATTAAGTCAAACTGTAAGCTGTGTAGTTTTCAAATAAATAAATAAATAAATAAATAAATAACATTGTCAGGATGAGATTTAAAAACCCAATAATAATTATTGGACTATAATTTTATGCGCTAAAACATTACAGTAAGGAAGCAAATATTCATCGATTATTATCGATAATTATATAAACATGAAGATGTAACCCATGTACCTACATCTTACGATATTATTGTGTATGGCTTAGATTTTAGAAAAAAACTCGTAGACTGATCATACGTGGACTCGAAAAAAAATTACGTACTTTAAAGATCTCCTCAATGTAAAGAGCGATTATTATACTATTTCATTCGAGAAAATTTTTAAACTATGTTCCTACTATAGTAAAAAGAGGTCTGAGCCAGCACGAACGGAATCCGTATGTTAGCCTAAATTGCTATAAACTAGTTTTAAGTGGCACCTAGCACCGATCAAGTAGGGTACAGTATATAAATATTTCAATACTCTTCTGAAGTCGTATAAAAATTATCAAAAAACTATATAATATCAGTGATGAAATAAGTACGTACATATTGTAAGAGTACCTACATACTAATATTTTGCATTGATTTAATTACGTAAGTACCTAGTCTATAAGTGCTGTTAACTCGAAAAAAGCTTAATAACATTGATATTTAAAAAAATCAAATTGTCAAGGTCTGCAAGCCTGCTTATTTGGGTCAATCTCCATACTACATTACTGGATTAGATTCCACGCGATATAAATTGAAGATGATGACCAAATAGCTTTATCTAGTAATTAACAAGCATCGTATGGAGGAATAGGAAACTACAAAGAATAGGTAAAAGTGAGTTTCACATTTTAGCAGAATAAATTCTCTAAGCGACAAGAAGACGTATTAGTGACTCCACCTAATTAATTAAGAATTACCTGACATCTGATTCTCAATTGAATTGACTTTATCAAATGACGGAAACCTCGCGGCTGTGGGCAGGACACCTACGTGAATTGAACCGTGCAACGGAAGTGATTACAATCAAGCCAATATGCACAACGGGGACAATTTAGAGCACGGTGCATAGTGATTTAATGCGCACTTGTTGCTTGGGGCCATATTGGTTAAAGGATGTCTTTTAAAGCATTGGCAAAGCTGGTTGTCGCCTGATGGCCATCGATGGTAAGCGCTACCACCGGCCATGATTCATGAACATTTAGAAGCGTAACCGTATATCGCTTGCCCTCATTAATAGATCAGAAAGGGGATTGACGAAGAAATTGAAAGAAGTTGAAAGAAGTAGAGGAGAACGAAACTAGCATTACCATGCAACTATTTCATGTAGATCTTCTGTGAGAGCGATATTGATGACTTCACAGAGCTGAGCTATTTCGTGCCGAACTAACTCCTACAGTTAAAGTGATTGTCAGTAATAAGGTATTGTGGAAGGAAAAAGGGTGAACAAAAGATACAAGGGGCCATGGAATTGGGTCAAATGCTAAGTAGGTTATTGCATCGTAGCAACAGCAAAGTTCGTGATTCGCCCTGTTAGTGGTTACATTTAAGCAGTATGATGTATGCATGATGTATAATGTAATAAACCAGTACATGATCTGAAATGGTTTCAAGCCCAAATGCAAACATTTATTCATCCAACTATGCTGACAAACTACTGGACGGAACATATATTGCTATCAATGCACAACTTCATAGTTATTTATGAGAAATTTCGTAAGATAATAAAGATATTTGTTAAACAAAATAAACAGTTTGAAAGAGATACAAAAGTCGTTTTGGTGACTACTTAAATAAAACAAACTAAGTGTTTAATGCAATTGAAAAGGGGTCTAAATATAACAACGTACGACTGTGCCGTGTGATGCAAACTAATATTAAATATAAAAAACTTATCATAAAAATGTATGGATTATTTAATGTTCTTTATTGAATGATAAGGGGACAACAGAGTCCTTATCACCAATCAAAACTGAATTACCCAATGCAACTGGCACAATCACTTTATTTAATGTATCTGGCCTATTTACAAGTATGGAATCATTTTCCATGTTTATTTATGTTTTTTTGTGAGTTTGTTTGTCACTGAACTGCTGCTTAATGGCTGGACCGATTTTAATGAATTTTATTGTGCATCTTCAGATGGATTCAGGAGGAATGTGGAATCTATTACTTATATGAATGAATTTCTTGTTTTTTATTTGTTTATCTTTACCAATTATATCCTCCATATCTATTAATTTACATTAAGATAAGATAAACACACACGTTTTAAAATGCGGAAAAAAATGCAAAAGCTCTTATTTTGCTGTTCATTGTGAATTATTTAGCACTATCTCTATGTATAAAATTGTCTTGTCACAATGTTAGTTACCATACTCCTCCGAAACGGCTGAACCGATTCTCATGAAATTTTGTGTGCCTATTAGGTAGATCTGAGAATCGGCTAACATCTATTTTTCATACCCCTAAGTGATAAGAGTAAGGCAGAACAACGTTAGCAGGGACAGCTGGTTATTTTATATATTTTCTAGTCGTATGTTTTTTAAATCATCAAAAAGGCTGGTTCTCAACACAGTAACTTTTATTCTCCAGCTATCATTATTTTGTTTGGAAGAAATTAAACAGAAGGTTGTATAAAATAAATGATGATAAATCTTACCTTCCTGCTCAACTTTCTGAGTACTCGGATCCTGCCATTTTTTATACACTAAAGCATACCAAATATCAGGTTTTGGATTATTTATTATATAGCTTGCATTCTTGCCGTCCGACAACAGTTCAATGGTATGCATTTCTTCCCTTGCATCTGGATCTATGAAATTTTTCGGGAAATCATAGCCATCTGGATTAACGGCAGGATATGAGCCAGGTTTCAAGTTGATCACTACTTCCTGTGGACTGCATGACCCTATAATTCAATTAGATATAAATACTCCCTGGACACATGAATTTTTGAATGGTCAATCTATATTCATATAAATAATAAGATGAGGTTTTTTTACCATTTAGAAAGCTTATGGGACCTTTTTTAAGAGATTATTTGAAAGTTTCCTATAATTAATTTTTATTTTCATATCTATTGATACCTTGTATACCAATAGATAAGTAATTTATTCGTGAGAAATAGATAGTTATCTCATGAATCCGCAGCTTATCTATCAGTTATCTCATAAGCTTATCTGTAAGTTTGTCTATTTATTAAAATCTATAAGCTTTGTATCAATTTAAATTAGAATTATGGAATAAACTATTAAGCTAATGTCACAGTCACACAATTGTATAAAGAACGGATTCAGTATTCAATTTAAACCTTAATATTGAAAATGCAATACATATCAGCTGATAGAGCTATCATTCATAGCCTGGGCCCTCTTAATTCTTTTGGCTTTTTAAATTGTTTTTACTTAAATGATGAATGATCTTGTTGATTCAGATTTAAACAGCTGACTTAACTAGGTGACTGTAACATTTATATTTCTACTTCAATATTATTTTCAATATAAAATTTAAAGAAACTTACCAATATTATTTAAGTGAAGCTCTTCAGATTGTAACGTAAATCGCGCCACAGAAACATCACTCATAATTCGAAAGAAAATCACTGAAACAGTTCGATAACTGCGGTACATAAAAACATCTGTAGCGATTTGTCTTGTAACGAACTGGTAGTCGTCCAAAATCACAGTTCGCGTCTTGGTCAATTGCTCGATTATCCTCCTCCTCTTTATTTCGTCCTCAGTTTCTTTTTGTTTATCATTATTGCCGGTCACAAAACACAAAAGCAAAATCAAGAAATAAAGTTCCATTTCACAGTACAAACTTAACTATAGGAAATAATAACCATTTAACTAGTATATATTTTAAGACAATAATGTAAATCTTTCTTTTTCAATTATTATGAAAAATTAGTCTTAAAAAATGCACGAATGTTTTAAATTTACAAACGTCCACATTTCAATATTCCTTTGACAGGAGTGTTTTTTTTTTTTTTCGTTTATCATGGCAATAAGACTAAACTATTTGCCAGTGTCAAGTTTTAAAAGGTAGGGAAACATAAATTTTTACAATTATTACAGAAAATTTTACGCACGCGCATAATCAGAGAAGTAGCAATATACAATCTAAAACACTAATCTACATATATTATATAACACTAATCTATTAATTAAAAATTATAAATAAATCAAAAACTAAACAATTCTATTTTAATAATTAATGATCTAAGTTAATAATAAACATACTGCATTATCTATAAAGATAAAAAAATAAAAAATATTTACAATTTTATATTATTTCGAGTGATAAATTTGGCAATGGCTTCAAAATATTTGGCAGGATTGAGCAAGAGACAATTAATAGAAATAGGAAAGGGTACATCAAGTGATTCAAGAGATAAATACAAAGAGGAATGGTCATACAGTGGGCAAGCAAAAAATATGTGATTCAGGTTGCCCACATCTAGAGTACACTCACACATTTCATTATCTAATACGCCAATTTTAGTAAGATGGTGAGGAGTACAAACATGTCCAAGTCGCATACGAATGATTATACTTGTAGCTAATTTACTTCCCTTGGTTTTATTAAACCAAGGCTTCATTGGAATCCGTGGTTGAAGAGAATAGAAACGTTTTCCCTTTTGCATTCCGCTACTTTCCCAAAGTTTAGTCCAGGTATCATGGAGGTAAACTTTAGGAAGGTTACTAAGATCGTGGCAATAATTGATATATGGAAACATATCACCACTATCTATGGCATCTTTTGCTAAGGCGTCTGCCTTTTCATTACCTTTTATACCGGTGTGACTGGGTATCCATGCAAAAACTATTGTTAAATTTTTATTTTTACAAAGTGTTAATTTGTTTCTAATTTCAAAAATGAAAGGGTAAAATGGCTTATTATTAAATGGATATTTTTCAAGACTTTGTAAAGAACTTTTAGAATCAGTAAAAATAACAGTTCGTGCTAACTTCGCTAATAATATATAATCAATTGCTTTCAAAATGCCCAAACATTCACCAGTAAATACTGATGCTTGAGGTGGTAATTTTATTTTTTGAATAATTTTGTATTGTGTATGGTATATGCCTATTCCAGTGCACCCAGACAAAGACGTCTTAGATGCATCAGTGAAAATGAGGTTCCAATCTTTCCATTCCTTATTTACTTCTGTATTAAAATTAAGATTGGCTAGAGGATCATTCTTGATGATACCTATATCGTACTTAATGTCTGGATATGTTAACAAATTATCATAACTGTGACTAAACAATGATAAGCGTGGAGATCGATATATACGTGTTGTAATGGATGTGACTCTACGGAAACTTTCGATCAGACATGGAACTTTTTTAGAGCGCCAATACGTAGATGTTAATATATATTCATTCAAGTCCTTCAATTTATGAAATAAGGGATGGTTGGAAAATTGCAGCGCTCGGAAAAGAAATCTGTCAGATAAAAACTGTCGTCTTAGATGAAGCGGAGCGTCACAACACTCAACTTGAAGTGCGTTATTGGGACTAGATTTCATAGCTCCAACAACTATTCGAATTGCTTTCGCTTGAATCTTATCAAGTTTTCTGAAGGCACTAACGTTACCACCTTCCAACAAAAACATTCCGTAATCTAGACTACTTCTAATTAGAGCATTGTAAATTAATTTGAGACAAAAAGGGTGTGCCCCCCACCACACGCCAGATAAGCACCTTATTATATTTAAAATACGCTCACATTTAGCTGATACAAAATCAATGTGAGGTATTCCTGTTAATTTACTATCTAATGTTATTCCTAAAAATTTTGCTTCATTTTTAATGGGAAAAATACTACCGTTATAGCTTACATCTACTTGAGTCAAAGACCTCTTTCGAGAAAAAACTACAACAGAGCTTTTCTCTACTGACAAGTCAAGACCATTATCTTTAAGCCACATACTAAGTATGTTTAGATTGCTATTTAAAGAATTGCATGCTTCTTCTAAGCTATTATTTACACTATACATAACAATATCATCGGCATATTGCAGAATTTTTACAGTATCATTCAGTGACTTTTCCAAATCATAAGTATAAATGTTATACAGCAGAGGACTAAGTACAGAACCTTGCGGAAGTCCTTTGTGAACCTTACGTGAAATGTTTTTTGATTCATTTAAATTTAAACATATAGTTCTGTCCACTAATGAGCTTATTATGAAATTGATTAGTATACAAGGAACATTTAATTTAAAAAGTTTTTGATTGAGGATAGATATAATAACATTATCATAGGCAGATGAAATATCAAGAAAAGTAGCCACTAAGTACTTGTTGTTCGAGAAGGCTAAACGTATGTCTGTTGTGAGAATGCCTATGCTGTCTATTGTACTTTTTGCTTTTCTAAAACCAAACTGACTGTTTGATAGGTAATCGTGATGCTCGATATGCCACTCTAAACGATTTTTCACCAAATGTTCTGCTACCTTTAATAAAACGCATGACAAAGCTACCGGTCTATAGGATGAGTGCTCGTCAGCTGGTTTATTTGGTTTGAGTATAGGTATAATTTCTTGTGTCTTCCACTCGGACGGAATATTTCCAGACAGCATTATATTATTTATTATGTCAAGATAGTATTGTAATGCACTATCTCCGAGGTTTTTTAAGAAAGAATAAGGTATACCATCTAGGCCGGGGGTGGAATCCTTTACATTTGACAGTACTCCCTTCAACTCATATAGAGAAAAAAAGGAATCAATGCGAAAGTAGTTGTGATCAAATGAAACAGAAGTCACGGGTAATATATTATTCTCTGGAACTGTATCGGGAGCTATATTTTGCATAAAATCATGAGCCAATGATTCTGGAAATCTATATGGTTGCTCAGCAAATGCTGACCTGAAGCGTTTTAATTTTTTCCACACTTCAGAGGGACAAGTATTCGGTGAAATGGATGTGCAAAAAGATTTCCACCCTTCTTGTTTTTTTCTCTTGAGTAGTGAGCGTGTTGTCTTTATTGTAGCAATCAGATTATTGTAATTCTCCGTGGACATATTCTCAGCATATCTCTTTTCTTCCAGTTTTCGTTTCTTTATCGCTTCTGTACAATCCTTATCCCACCAAGGTGGGGAAGACATGAACGTGTTTGAGGTCGATTTAACAGGGAATAACTCCTCAGCAACTTGCAAAATCGTTTTTGCCAACGCTTCCGAGCATTTTATTCCATTAGTGATATTTACATCAGGAAGTTTCCTTACTTCATTTTCAATTGTATTTTTATATTTGTCCCAATCTACATTTTGCAGTCTATATTTGAAACGTGAACTTTGTTTATAATTTTGATTATTTTTGAACGGCAAAGTAATTAAAATAGGGAAATGGTCACTACCAAACGTATACGGTAAGGGACTCCAGGATGAACATGAAGCTACATCCGATGTACAAATTGTTAGATCTACTGCACTCAAGTTCTCATTCACATGAGTGCGTCGTGTCGGCTCCCCTGAATTTATTACACATAAATTGTTATTGTCGATCAGATCTAGTAATTGTACTCCATTTGAATTCGATATACTACATCCCCAAGATTGGTGATGGCAATTAAAATCACCTAAGATAATATAGGGTTCTTCAAGTGTGGAAAAAATATGTTGTATATCATGCTTAATTAAATTCGAAAACTGAGGAATATAAATGGAAACAATGGAAATCGTATTATTAAGTCTTATTCCGACAATATTGAAACTTTTATCGGTATGTTGGAAAAGTGGTAATTTTTTGAAAGTAAGAGTATTTTTAACTAAAATTGCAACACCGCCGTATCCGTCAGTTCTATCATCCCTCAAACAAATGTAACCGGGAATACGAAAATTTAAATATGATTTTAGCCAGGTCTCGTTTAGTGAGATTACTAATGGATTATATTTATTAATGATATGAATTAATTCAGATTTTTTAGGAAGAATGCTCCTGCAATTCCAATGTACTAAGTTCGAAGCCATTGTTTTTTATTGTGTTATTAATAATTTTATTAAGTAAAGCAACGTTGGACGGTCTTAATGTCTTACCTTGTTGTAATAAATTGATTAAAGCGAGTATAATTTCCATTATAGCTCCATTTTGAGTATCATTAGATGGAGATATCTTGAAGGCACACCCATTGTCAGGTGTAGGCATCTGACATTCTTTAATTAAAGCTTCATGAGCAGCTCTATCATAGCCTTGGCTACTTTTAGGTGGCGAACGTTGTTTTTTAAAAACAGTCTTTTTATGAGATGTATTTATATTTGTATTTTGTAAACTATGCTTTGGTGAGACTTGTAATGTTGAAGTGTTAAGCACTTCGGCATAAGGTTTTTTTTACCTGTGGGTGTAATTTAAGTGCCTCTCCATATGACAAGTTCTTCTGAGCCATAGTAAGTTTAATTAGTTTTTGGCGATTATATTCAGGACAGTTTTTATTATTTGCAAAATGTAAACCAGAACACATTATACATGATGCACCATCCTCTTCAACATTGCAAGTTTCACCACTATGATCTTGCCCGCATTTATAGCAACGGGGCTTGGATCTACAAATCGATTTTGTGTGACCATACCTACAGCAATTATAACATTGAATGGTTGGAAATATATATAGCTCTACAGGTAAAGAATTATAACAAATAAATATTCTTGACGGGAGTGTTTGCCCATCGAAAGTTAATATTACAGATTGTGAAGGCTTCCATGTAACTGTACCATCAATAATAACTTTATAATTAATTCTGCGCACTTTTATTATAGAGCCACATCCATTAGGAACAACTATATTTTCTTTAATTTCTTCCGGAGACCATTCTGATGGAATGCCTCTTACTAAACCTATCCGAGAAACATGGAAGGATGGTATTTTTGCTCTTAGATTGAATGTTTCTAAGGCTTTATTATTAATAAATGTGTTAGCATCTTGAGCAGTTGAAAAAGCAACAACGCATCTATTCCTGCCTATTCTTTTGACACTGCCTGCTACAATATTTTTAAAACTATTTTTTTTCAAAAAATTGCCAAATGTAATTGGATGCAACGTAGAACCATCACCGGGTGATGATTCACATCTTTGGACATGAACAACAAATGGAAAAGAGTCATGTTCAGTATATATATTTCTGATTAAAGAATTAGACTGTAAATCAACTGAAATATTTTCCTTAGCTGATACAGAGTTGCTATTAGAGTTAACACTCTGGCGACCACTATCTAAATTCTCTAGGCTATTAATAGAATTTATATTTTTACCACGCTTCCTTTTTCTATTACCTTCTTGTTCCCAATCAAGTAGATCTTTATCGAAATTATCATCATTGCTACATAGTGTTACATAGCTAGCGACGGAGGGACCAGGTCCCAGACCTGATCCCTCATTAAAAGGATCAGGAGGATCCTTCATAGATTTCTATGAAGGAGACTCAATTTAAATATACAATTTACATATGTACCTAATAATATTAATAATAAAACTTACCAATATTATATAAAACTATAACTATTTACACTAAATACTATAATATTTACAACAAATTACTCCTCTGATCATAAAATTAAGTTTAATTTAAAATTAAAATTTAAAACACGCTCCCGCCTCGTTCGAAGTTTCCCGCGCTTTTTTCGACAGGAGTGTTAAATGTTAATATTTTTGAATTTTCATTTCTGAATGTGACAGTCGACAGATTACACACGACGTAGACATTGACAGTTGATCACACAGATTATGTTGGTATTGATTTTGGTAGATGCTTAGGTAGATGCTAGATGTTAAACTACAACATAGGTATTAAAGGTAATGTTAAAGGTACATAAATAAGTTACAACATCGAACTGGTAAATAAAATAGCTACTCATAGAGCGTATTAATTACTATTTAAGCAGTGTATCTATTAATAATAGATATAACTACCGAAGTAAAAATTAAGCTTTGTTAACCCTTATGCCTCCTCTACACTACTCGCGAAGTTCCTCGGCGAAGTATTCGGCCGAAGTTGACTGAAGTCCGCGGTGCTACACTACACACTCGTTCAACTTCGCGAGGAGCGCATACGTTCATATTCAGAACGCACTTCGGGTAACTTCTTGCTCTTTGACTCGGGCGCAAAAACCGACAACAAATGGAAGTCGGCCGAGGCGAGGTAAAGTTGGACGAAGTAAGCCGAACTGCCTCTCTACATTATTCTATTCGTCTAACCTCGTTCAACTTCGCGAGTAGTGTAGAGGAGGCATTACGTATAATATATATTTTTCTCAATAAAATTGTTAAATTACATTAAATCGTTTCATACATAATTCGTTGCTAAGCTCCTCTAACTGAATATTTTTAAATTATTAGAAGCGTTTCAACAAACCACAGCAACAAACTGAAACATAACACATTGAATTTAAAAATAAATGTCCTAGCGCGCATTCTGTATTAGATTAGAAAAATCCATAATATTACAACTAGAGCATTAATTACAACAGGTCCTTTCAAATTCTAGTCCATAATCTATTCCTTTTAAAATGTTCGCTGCAGGAATCAAGTTAAAAGCAAGGTTTAAAAGTCATTAAACATATTGGACGTTTTGTAGTTAAAATATTATGTCATGATGAGAATAATAATTTTGATTTTTGAATGTCAACGTGCAATTTTTGTAGAAAATTACAATTAATTATAGGATAAAGAATACTGATTTCAAACTTCTATTAAATCGCGATTTCTAATTTCAACAATCGTAAATAGTAGTCGCTCGTCGATATTTTTAGAACGGTATCACTGGCTAAGAAATCTTTTTGCTCTTTGGATCTTGCGCGCGCATGTCGTGCTTTTTTGCATAAATTTACGGAGTTCACACTTCGCAGAAAATGGCTTCGATTACAAATTCGAAGCATTCTGAAGTAAACGGTGACTGTGTTTATACACAAAATAAGATGGAATCTAATAAAGTAACAGTTGTTTTGGGTGCGCAATGGGGCGACGAGGGAAAAGGCAAAGTAGTGGATTTATTGGCTCTGAACTCCGACATCGTGTGTCGTTGTCAGGTATTTATTCATTATTTGTTATTTAATTTTTTAGAAATATTTTGCAATAAGGAACAGCAAGTTTTCCTCATGGAACACAATTATTACGTTACCATAAATATTTGGAATGCAATGTTTACATCGATAATTTATAGGTTAGAGCCAAACAATTTACTTTTAGAAATAATTACGCAGTGTTTATTTTTTGCTTTGAGATTTTTGCTTTTAAATAATTTTGTATCTAACATTTGTTTTTCTACAAAAAGCTTTTGTCTGGCAGTTGTCCAAATTGTTTGAAAACATAGGATTTTCATGTTAGTATAGGTATATTCTGAGATTCGTCTGCCAAGTGCAAGTGATGTAAATCTCAATTGCGTAGATCATTCCTCGTGTCTTGTTAAATTACGTAACACAATAAAATCATACACATTTCCCGCGAACACTTGCATTTGTTTTTTTTTAAATCATGTGACCGTGATTGATGCCGGGCGTAGCAAAACGTTTAGAAACGTAAATAGTCACCGTGAATTGTATGAACGTTAGTCGTTAATTGTGGATTACTGCCAAGGTCCGAGCTGTTTATTGTCATGGTTACTGAATACTGACGAAAAATAGACTTTTTTCTGCTTTAAATCAGAATTATATAAGACTAGATTTCCGCCCGCGGCTTCGCCCGCGTTTTCAAAGAAAAAACTCGCATAGTTCCCGTTCCCGAGGGATTTCTGGGATAAAACCTATCCTATGTGGTAATCCAAGTTACCCTCTATATGTGTGCTAAATTTCATTGTAATCGGTTCAGTAGTATTTGCGTGAATGAGTAACAAACACACACACATCCTCATAAACTTTCGCATTTATAATAGGTTTTAGTAGGATAGGATTTTATTTATAGTAGTATATAATAGGTATATTAAGGATGAAATATCAGAAAACTTATAAACTATATTCTCATTTTATTCACCACTGTAACAGTAAATACTGCAATAGAATAATATCCATTTAATTATTATTACTCATAACTCTTCTACTTGATATTTTAGTGTGAACTAGTTAGATGTAGAATTAATCAAAGTGGTATTGAACAGGAATTCAAACTCAGTTCCTATTACTTGCATGTTGTTTTTTTATTATTAACTAGCTTACCGCTCACGGCTTCGCCCGCTTTGTCTAAAACCTAATAAATTATATACTAAAACCTTCCTCTTGAATCACTCTATCTATTAAAAAAAACGCATCAAAATCAATTGCGTAGTTTTAAAGATTTAAGCATACAAAGGGACATAGGGACAGAGAAAGCAACTTTGTTTTATACTATGTAGTGATATTTTAGGGAACAATAATAAAATACTTATAACAGCTGGAATGGAATAGTAAATTAAAAATCTAAAGAATTTGGTTAAAATAAGATATTATTCAATGTTCATTATGATAAACATAAATCCACTTGAATATGATACATATTATGGATTTACAAAACTTATATAATCTCCGATATGCCCTTGTTACAAGAACTTTGTTGTGCAAAATCAGGAAACAGATAAGAATATTGAGCTGATTATTGTACATCTATAAATTTAAATTGAAATATCTTGGTGTGATGAAATGACTTATAATGTAAAAAAATATTTTAATTAAGTAACACTTTATGTTCAGGGAAAATTCAAAATACATAACTATAGAGATGGCATTGTGGTAAATGGTGCTTATGAAAATTTATGTTTATTTTCTTTGAAGAGACGTCATATTAAAGACCTTTTAGTTTATATCTGTAAGACATTTAAATTAGTTAGTCTGATTCACAATAATTTTTATTTTTTAGTGTTATGTTATGTTTTTATTTTGGTTATCTAGTCTTAAGACGAGGCTCCCTAACATAATTTCTGGCACTGAGAGACCGGTTACGGTACTAGACGCTAACACAGCCGTAATAAAGTTGAATATCGCGTGCGCTCTTTGATCGCGTTCGAGCTCGAAAAGTAAGTCTCAATTCATTATTTCGTTTATAACTAAAGTAATAATTGATCTAGAGAAAAAATATCTTGTGATTCAATAGTAAACTCTATTTTCTTACTGTTAACATTTATTTTAGACATAAAGTCCAAGTAAATCTTAAAAAAATGTAATAATCCTTAAAAAAGGCATAATTTTTGAATAAAAAATTAATCGAGCGAAAATGTTACAATTACGTAACTGTCTAGTACATCGAAAGAAAAAGACCCAATAAATCATATACTAAAGTTTCATTTTGATTGTATGTGTGCCTGTTTCAGAATATTAATGCAAATTCACATGAAGTTTAGGGAGCCTCCCCTTAATAGAAATGTAGCTATTGCAAAACTTGACCTGTATATAGTGACAATAGTATTGCTGAATAAAAAGAGAAATCTCATCAAGGTTCCAATCATGTTTCTAATCAAATATTTGTGTAACACTATTGGGAAATAGAAAATTGAATATTGCAAGATAATTCAATTTTGTTGCTTCCAATAACAAGTGACAATGCTTAATAAATTATGAAATTAAAAAAAAAAAATGTTACGTAAAATATGTTACTGAGGTAGGTATGCAATGTCTTACAACATTTATTTGCAAAATTTTTTACAGAACCTATTAATTGTTCAGTAGAATTTGCATGAAACAACAACATACCTACATAAAAAAATAATGTTGTAGAATAAAAGCTAAATAATTCAAAGAATAATATTCTATCAATAATAGCTCTGTTCCCAAATTAACTTCCCACAATAAGCTCGGAGACATTTTTTTTGTGTGATAAGTGGTCATTGACCTTTCTTATTTATATTTATTGGGCGCAAAGATTAAGATATATCATGTTACTGTCTGGCTTTCCACATATTTTTGAACATACTTTCAGATAGGTATATATTATTGTTTTTTATAAAACTGGTAGTTTTGCTACTAGTTCCAAATATTTAGATTAAATCAGGATTTAATGAAGTAGCTAATGTCATTCAGGAATGGAGAGAAAATGAAGTAGTTTGTAAATTTGTACATACATAAAAAAAAAACATTTTTGTTTTTAATATTAGTGCAGATATTTTATTGTTTGATTTTACGAGAGGATTATCCATTTAGTAATTAAAGACTTACGGAACTTAAAAGCTATTTATTTTTATATTATTTATCCCGACGTTTCGAGTACTTTACGAGTGTGGCCACGCGCGGGGCGACTACAGACCAGTATTTTTTTTATTTCTATAAGTGCAGATTTAACGCAAAATAGGCGCTCGTCGTCGATTTGCGGAAACATGCTGCGCTCCGCGGTTTCACCCGCGTGGCTCCGCTTCTGTTGGTCTTAGCGTGATGATGTATAGCTTATAGCCTTCCTCGATAAATGGTCTATCCAACACCGAAATAATTTTTCAAATCGGACCAGTAGTTCTTGAGATTAGCGCGTTCAAACAAACAACCAACTCTTCAGCTTTATAATATTAGTATAGATTTATTATTAGTGTAGATTCCAAAATACTAATACAGGCTTGTTATCCAGGGTGGCAACAACGCAGGCCACACAGTGGTGGTCAACGGCAAAGAGTTCGACTTCCACCTCCTGCCCAGTGGCATCATCAACCAGAAATGCACTTCGGTCATCGGTAAGACCTTGTATGTTTGTTCGCTTCTTACTCTTGAACCGTTTAACAAAATATAATTCCATGGAACCATCTGGTTAATCTTGTTTTGCACTAAATTGCATGATCGAAGTTATTATAGGTTTATAATAGTCTGCTTATTTTGTGCCCTTGTTTTAACGCGTTTAAGGTACACATGTATATAGTAATTAAAATAATAATATCGAAATCGATAGCAGATCAAAAACGAATTAAAAATGTTTGTTCGTTTATTATGTAGTTTTGCATTTGCATTTGCATGCAGCCTTGTTGTACTGATGTTTGAGACATCTTTAACATTAATTTAAATTCCTCATATCATATACTAGCTGTGCCCCGCGGTTTCACCCGCATTGCTCCGCTCTTGTTGGTCTTAGCGTGATGATATATAGCCTATAACCTTCCTCGATAAATGGGCTATCTAACACCGAAAGAATTTTTCAAATCGGACCAGTAGTTCCTGAGAATAGCGCGTTCAAACAAACAAAACTCTTCAGCTTTATAATATTAGTATAGATTTTATAATTATACGACGATAAAATAATCGAAAGTGAACCGGTGTATTTACCGGTTCACCGTGTCATAAAAAGATGTATTGATCCATTGAAATGTTACATTTTTTAGCCCTAACCTTGCATTTTTTAGAGGACGCAATTTTGTTTTTTTGATGTGTAGGGGGGGTCAGTGTGAAGCTAAAACCAAGTTTGTGGGGTCGCCACCCTTGTCCCACGGCCGCCATCTTGAAAATAGCGGTTGAAATGGTTTTTACGATATATCTCTTAAACTATTTATTTGATAAAAAAAATTTGTTTACATTATTTGTTGCAAATTAAATTCTCTACAACTTTGGTGTAGTAACTTTTAGTCGTAGAACTATAAATAAAAAAGTTATAAGCGAAAATGTTCAGAAATTAGAGCCATTTATATTTTTCAATAAAACTTTTTTTTATCATTTTACGAAGAAATGATATCAGACCATTTTTGTAGATTGTTTTTCGAGGAACAACTTTTATGTACAACATTTTTTCATAACGTCAATAACTAAGGTTTTACAGCGCTCTGAAGTGAGTACTATTTTTCAGTACTCTTAACTATACATATATTGGCTATTGGCTCTTTTCTCATACTCCAGAACAATAGAAGCACACTGCAGAACATTTCAGACCTGCTTTTCGACGTAAAGAAAAGTCGCGCTTCCAGACTCTACCTCCTGGGTGGTGGGGAAAAGATTCAATAATTAATTATTAGTGATATTGCAAAATTAATTATTAAAAATATTATAATAACAAAAAAAACCATTACTGATGACAAATTATTATTAGTACACACATAATATAAGTATACTGTATAGTTCAGAGTACTGAAAATTAGTACTCACTTCGGAGCGCTGTAAAACCTTAGCTATTTAATTAATGAAAAAATGTTGTATATAAAAGTTGTTCCTCGAAAAACAATCTACAAAAATGGTCAAATATCATTTCTACGTAAAATTATAAAAAAAAAGTTTTATTGAGAAATATAAATATCTCTAATTTCTGAACATTTTCGCTTATAACTTTTTTATTTATAGTTCTACGACAAAAAGTTGCAGGATCAAAGTTGTAGAGTATTTAATTTGCAACAAATAATGTGAACAATTTTTTTTTATCAAATAAATAGTTTAAGAGATATATCGTAAAAACCATTTCAACCGCTATTTTCAAGATGGCGGCCGTGGGACAAGGGTGGCGACCCCACAAACTTGGTGATAGCTTCACACTGACCACCCCTACACATCAAAAAAATAAAATTGCGTCCTCTAAAAAATGCAACCCCAAATGTAACTTTTCAATGGACCATATTGAATATTGATAAAAACCGACAACAAAATAAATCGATTTCTACAAGTAATATTCAATAAATTATTCCTTGCTTAATTATATGTAAAAGATGTTTTATCAACATCCTGATATTGTAAATCGAATGCAACCGTTCAGGTTTCGTTGAACATTAATTTTGACATAATTATAAATTAATTGAACCTTTAAATACATATGATATTTTTTGTATCGAAAAGATAACTTCAAGGGGATGAGTAAGATATAGTAATTTATTATTTTTCTGTATTTACTTTGACGATTAAAAAGCGCTTCTTAACGAATTCTAGTTGAATAAATATTACCTATATATGTTTGTGATTGAGTTGGTATAGGAACAACTGCCGAGTGCCGAGTGCCGAATGCGGGAAGCTAGTTGTTTATAATAGGTGTGAACAGTATATCTGGGGGTGTGTACTCTATTTGCTACAGCTCGTTGATATTGAAATCTTTAACGCTACGAGTGACCGACGTCCCCTTGAAGCATCGCCAGAAAATTGCGTCATCTGCATTGTTTTGGGCTATTTTGTTAAAAATAATTTCAGTAATCTAATATTTTAATTGTAGTGGAAATTAATAGTTAGTCAGATTTCTCTTAATACTTTAACCTTAAAAAATTTATATACTTAGGTGAAAACTTTATATTCGTCCATGCGGCGATGATAACACCCGCAGAAGAACCTGCGGGCAATATCAAATATTTCTATAGCCTATGTGTTATTCTGGTACATAAACTACATCACTGCCCAGTATTATCAAAATCTGTTCAGTGGTTTTCCTGTCAAAGAGGAGTATACATACCATCTCTCAGTGCATTTACATCAAACGAGCGAATGCTCATTCTAACCCCACTGTGTCAAATTCTTTTAGTGTAAACAGGCGTAGAGCATTCTTTTGTTGTTCTTAGTGCGTTAAAAAGATTCTATGCAATGTTCTAATCACGCCTACAGTATAAGTAAGATTTTTTAACGTTTTCGTAAGTGAAAAACCCGCGGTCAATTTATTGGCGCTAAACAAAACTATGACGCATGGATGATAAGCCCTCAATGTAACGTTTCGATCACTTGGCCAAAGTCTGCCCACGTCTAATTTATGGAAATGTGATAAGCGTTATTAATGTGTCTATTACCGTTCAATTAAAATGTTCTGCTTCATTACGCTATTAGTGTAAGTGTGTATAACATATGCGTGTTTCTTTAGGTGTATAATGCGTAGACAAGTAGCCGTATTCACATAATTATGATTATATTGACATGGAATTGTTATTAATGCTTCGTTTTATCTTCAAATTTGGTACGAAGCAACGTCATATAACACAGATAACTTTAGGGAAAATTGTGAAAAGTATAAATTTACAGTTACAATATAAAATATAAAAACGTTTATACGGAGCCCTCGGTGCGCGTGTCCGACTCGCACTTGATTGCTATTTTTGTTATTGAAATTTTGTCCCATAATTAAAATTTCTCCTTCGGAAAGTCACTTGTGATGTACGTACCAGTAAGTTCGTTCGCTAATGATAAAACGCGGGATTCCCCCGTAATGTAATGTAAAAGAAAATCATAAATGAAGAAGATTAAAGTAAATTAACATAACAGAAATGTTATTTCATTGTGAAATAGATTAAAAGATTGTAAATATACTTTTTGCATAATGCTGATCTTCTATGAGTTAGGTATATTGTCTGCTGTATCGAGTATTTTTTTATACTTATAGACTACAGGCCCATGTTGAAAAAATTATGGGTCATTTGACCCAGCAGGTGACCTATCTAGAATGATATAAGAGCATAAAATAATAAGATTCAGCACTATGACGTCACTTGTAAGCTGTCCACCTGAGTGCAGATGAGAATTCGAAAGTTGAGGTAGAGATTTTCTC
>CAJQZM010035697.1:0-19646 GCA_907164665.1 Colias nastes | reverse complement strand
TAAGCAGTTCTTAGGTTCTAAGACTTAGTTCATTAGTATTGGCTTATTGAGAAGATTATCTAAGGAGAATAATTTAAAATTTAGAGGATATATGGTTAGTTCTTACATGAAAGAAAAACAATTTTGTTGTTGCTACATAACCCCCTTGTATTGTTTTTAGAATTTAAAATATAACTTTATTTTACAATACAACAGGTTCATTTAACATTCTGTAAGGAATGAAATTTAAGTTGTTAATACAGCACTCTTAGGTATTACAATATTAACAAGATAATTTATTTTCAACATAGCGTTTGTATGTCTTTCTTCACCAGCAGATATCAAACACATCTTCATCCAACGCTGTGTGTTTTAGAAAGACACATAATATTGATGTTTTGCATTAAAACAAAACATGTATTATGTGTCGAATAAAACACACAGCGTTGCAGTTTACTGCTTGCTGATGAAGATGCTATGCTTGGAAGATGACAGCGCTTCAAAGGCGATGTCAAAGGCGATGACAGATGACATACTAGGGACGCGCTCTTGCTAGTGAGGTGAAAGATCCATCGATATTTGGTAAGGTGACCTTATTTTCATAGATATATATAGGATTCATAGACTGCTTTCTTCATCCAACGCTGTGTGTTTTATTCGACACATAATACATGTTTTGTTTTAATGCAAAACATCAATATTGTGTAACTTGAACTGCTTATTTTTAGATTTACAAGAATGATTTTGTTGTTATAAATATAAATAATACTAAATATCGCTCATTTTGTATTATTATTTTACAAAGACATTTTAAACATTTTTTTTTTTAACTTTTATATGTATGGGTAGGAAAATCGAGGATAGTAGATACTATAGTACTACCTGTGTCCTTTATGATATGATGTGATGTTAATAGGCAATAGATCAAAATCATAATAGAGGAAATAAGACACACATGAGTGAGATAACTTATAAGTTAGATGCAATTTTCGATTATAATAATATTATGCTGAATTGGGAGGAGTGGAATTGGATCACGTTCACATCGGGAAAGTTAGCAAACTTTCACGGAAGGTCAGTGTTTATAGTGGCAGTATAATATTTAACCTTTTTTTTAGTTTGACTTGAAGTGATTAGCGTTTAGCAAATCATATCCCTGCCTTATTTTATCATACGCCTTTTCAGGGTATTTTCAATGTATTTAGAAAATTGAAGTACTACGTCGAAATAAATATAAATAACTGTGCTTATTCTATATAACAAAGTCTATAAATATAACAAAGAATACTCTGAATGAATATAATATGTACAGTACTCCAAAATTAATAATGCGCATGCAGATCTTCGCTAATTATCGTATTTCCAGATACACCCGAATCACCCCGAACCATTGAATCGTAAGTGCCCTAAACAATGCACTTGCATCTTGCACCTTGTTCGAAAGACGAGTCATACACAATCGAAAACAATTCGGGCGGTAGGTGACGGTAGCTTGTCAGTCAAAAAATTCAAAAATCCGTCAGTCGTCTTTATATATTGGTGGTGACCGCACGTATTATCTCTGTATGGAGTTATATAGAGCTGCTGTTACATACCTTTCTTAGTTTTGTTTCAAAGTTGAATTTTCCGATAAAATGATTATTTCAGTCTCGTTGCGGCGTTCGTGCGAGTGGTCGCGTCTAGTTTTCTTTGCGGGATATTCTTTTGTTTATAAACACGGACGCGCTCGAGCGTGACGGTGCACAGCGCACGGCGCCAGCATGTCGCATGCGGACAGTAACAGTGTGTGTGTGAGTGAATATGAAGAGACGGTTTCTAGGAAAGACTTTTTTGATGGTAATGATAGTGATGATATTTTGCTGGACGAAATTATGGAGACGGCTATAGAACTTTGTAAAAAATCTGATGATATCGAAGATGATGGTATTATGGGAGTTCGACGAGAGAGGAAAAGGGAGAGAGAAAAGGATGAAAATGAGTGGCAAGTTGTAAAAGGGAAGGAAAAAAAGCAGTGAAATACTAATAATGAGAAAATTGAAGTCTATGTATCCCACCCAGATAAAATGCCGAAACAATTCGAACTGGCTAAGTTGTTTAAAGAGCTTAATATATCTAATGTAATAAGAATTAAATATCTGAATCCATATCGTATTCGCATTGAATTTACCGAACATTCTCATGCTGATAAAATATTATCATCAACGTACCTACAAGAAAAGGGCTTTAAAGTACAACAGGCCATGGAAGTTAGCTATACATATGGAGTGATACGAAATGTTGAATTGAAACTAAATGACGAAGAAATAAAGAGTCGAGTACAATGTGACTACCCGGCCCAGTTAGTGTCTGTTCAGAGATGTATGCGGAGAGAAGGAGACAATTGGGAACTCTGCGAGACTATTCGTTTATGTTTTAAAGGATCGTATAGACCCCCCTGCGTTTATGTAGACGGTTTGAGGGTAGACGTAGAAAAATACGTACACTCGGTTTCACAGTGCCGAAAATGTTGGAGACTAGGTCACACGATCAAAAGATGCCCGTCGTCGAAAGTAGTGTGCCCTAAATGCGGTGGATATCACGCCAATCGCGACACAATGGAGTTCAAATGCATTAATTGCGGTGGTAAGCATATGGCGCTTTCTAAAACTTGTCCGATGTATATTAAAGAACATAAAATACGTGACATAATGGCAGATTTTAGTTGCACTTATAGAAAAGCTCTCACGCTTTACGTTGCGCCCGAAACAGCGATTGAACCCGAAAAAGAATCTGAAGATCCTCCACCTGATTTAAATTCTAATATATTTTCAACGCCGATTAAAGTTTCCGACAATACTCCTTCTTATGCCGATATTGTTAAAACAAAAGTTGAAATTCACGAACAAAAACAAGAGAAAGCTGTACCTAAAAAGAGAAGAATAAAAACCAGAAATAATTTTCAAAAGAATTCGGTATTGGATTGGGATTTTTCATCATCGGCATCGGAGCAAGAGATTAAAGACGAAAAACCAGATGATCAGCCGGCGGCATCTAGTGATAGAATTAACTTTAGCGAGTTGTTATTGAAACTGAAAGATATAGTATTTTTGAATAAACTTAGTTGGCAGGCTAAAATAAGTAAATTGATAAAAACATGCATTGAATGGATTATACTTTTGATGGTAGAGAACATATCAGATTGGCCGTTAGTAAAGAACATTGTAGATAGTGTATTTAAGTTTAAATAGTATCTTAGCTTGTCCGACCTCAAATGAAGCAAGAAAATTAATTAAAATTGTATCCTTAGATTTAAGTAGACGTTAGATAATATGTTTTACTGTTAGAATAATCTGTTATGTTATGTTTTGATTTTATTTTTGAGAGTGACATGATCAAGTATGATCAAACTCTCGTATTAAATAAAGATTAAAAAAAAAAATGATTATTTACACAGGTAGCAGATAGCAGTGGGGAAAGTGAAAGTTAATAAGAGCATAGTGAACGTTCTGATCATTCTACGATATCAGAAATAGAGATAATCCCTGATTCTGTAAATCCTTTGGACTGAGATTTTAATGATTAGATTTCTAAAATTTAAATGTAAACCAGTATTTGAAAATAATTTTTTTAAATATAAACTTTGTCTTATTTTAAACTTGCATACATCCATCATTACGCCAGCTTCAGTAAGACACTTTAATAGTTCTAAGTATAGAATTTTCCAAGTAAATCAATACAACAAATATATATTCGCAATCGTGTGGCTTATCCTCGCTATTAACTTACATTGAATTATCGAAACAAATTTCGTTACTTATCTCTTTTACCATAAAATCACAATAAAACTCATTATTCTAATAAACCACGCATGAAGAAAATACATTTAACCACTCTATACAGGGTGTAATCGTTAAGTGTGCACAGGCGATTTTTCCGTAACTATTACAGATAACAAAAAACTTTAAACTGATATCGAAAGTACTTTACCTAATGAGTAAAATGGCCGTAGTAAATTTTTAAAAATAAAACGGGAAATATCAAAAAAATTATCTTAAAACCATCCCATACATTTAGTATGAGATATGAATATCCCATGTACATTTAATATGAAAGATTATAGCTTTCTCTTACTTTTTTTGGTTTTCTGCTTTAATTACTTCGCAAATTTGAAGGGAAGTTCATTTAGAAACTTTAAATAGAGCTCCTCATGGTATTGTACAATGAGGACGTCATTTCGAAAATCTGCTATGAATACAAAATGTATGGGAAATCAAATGTATGGGAGCATTTAATGTAACATTTTTGGATATTTCTCGTTTTATTTTTAAAAATTTATTACGGCCATTTTACTCATTAGGTTAAGTACTTTCGATATCAGTTTAATGTTTTTTGATATCTGCAATAGTTTCGGAATAATCGCTTGTGCACACTTAACGATTACACCCTGTATACATATCGTCTTCGGAGGCTCGGGGAATATGACAGTTGCCGAACAGTGACGAATTTTTCTATGCGCATTATCAGTTTGGGAGTACTGTACATGTAATACGTGTGTGTTAGACTGTGTTTAGACGCATTCATATCATAGTTATATCAAATAGTTTGGTTTATTTCACTAGTTTGAATTAAAAAAAAAACAAGTTTTTGTCTATGGCCGATTGGCCGCCTGAAAATAAAAAGGCGCCATTTTCTGTCATTTCCTTTTTCGTTTCCTCTACTCAACAAAATCGGGTTCAATAATTGTTTCGAACCGATTTATGGTGTAATGAAATACTTACATAAACCTTATCAAGAGTCACGTGGCGTTGTGTACATTACAATTGCAAAACCATTTCGCCGTAAACCACGTTTTCTTATCGAGCACAAACAAAATGCTTACGAAAATGTGTTGTAAACCTTCAACTTTTACTGGTAATTACCGGCTTGCTTAATTTGCGTAGGTCTGGAGCCAAAGCGCTTAAAAAAACAGAAATGAAATGTCTTATGGAATCAATTCTCGGTTCCTACCTACTTAGAATTATTATTTCGCCACGCGATGTCTGCAGATGTTATGTATTTAACTAAATTAAAATTTGTATCAAATACTTTGCTACGAATATTCCTTTAAAACTATACTAAAATTAAAGTAATTTAAGACTTTTATGTGTCCTTTTTTAAAGATAGTCCATATTCTTGTTATCCACTTATAATTCTTGTAATTGAATGTTGAGTTTTTCTTTTCTTTATTCGATTATCTCTATTTACGTTAAGAATTATTGTCTTTATTGATTTTTCACTAATTTTAGTCGTTTTTATCGAAAATTGATTGACCTATACATATAATGATTTTACACCAAACACGCAAAAATATATCAACACGTAAAAAACAACGTATAATAATTTATACAAGGTTTACCTAGAGAATGGCGAAAATTACTTCGTAGCTAAGCTGTTATTGTAAGAAACATATAACAAAAGCCCAGTACGATAAGAAGGGCTTTGGGAGTCATCAGTCGATAAACTTCATTGAATTTGTTCCACTTTCCTTGAATACATTTACAAAAGCAATTTTCGTCTCCGTGGGAACCTTAAATGTTGACTGTCTTTTCGCTAAAAGTCTCTTAAAAATACGGTAATTTAAAGCGTTGCTAAAACGGGGAATATTTTGCATTCGTAAAATTTTGTTGGCATCGTTGGAATTGCTTTTTTGTAATTGTTTCGCGGCGTTTATTTAAGTATTTGTAGAGTAGAGGAATGTGTCTTTTGAGTGGATGTATTATGTGGCTTTGACACATTCTTGCCTGTTGAAAAAAATGTTTAAGAGAAATAATTCTGCATTCACTAGAGCTTAGTTATAGATATGTTTACTTCATTTTATGTTTATTTTATTTTCGTTTGTAAAATCACCTCTTAACTGCTTAGATTGAAATGCAGCGTGTCTGCCGAGCACACGTATCAGAAGTGAAACTTCTTTGGCATAACACAAAGATGCCAAAATCGTTGCCTTACTCTATGACGTGGCGGTATTGCCATGACGCTACTTGAAATTTTACTATCAACACGCCTATACGCCTATGAAGTTTTACTTCAAAAAATCTGTTTTTGAGCTTTGATAAGGCTTTGTTTTACCTGTAATTATTACCTAGATTCGAAAGTCGCAATGACATTAATTTTAAAATATTTGTGGGTTGGTTATCAACAAATTTCCTCCCCAAAAATCGCTTTAATTAAAAATATAATCACAGAAACAGTTAGTTTAACACTCAGCTGCCAACCAAACGTTATTTATGAAATGTTTCATACCATTCCAGTCATTGTTATTACGCATAGCACGTAAGCTATTTCGTAATTGTTTCAAAAAATATAACGAATGTGAGGCATTTTCCTCTTGTTTCGTGACGAATGCAATAATATGGGTTTGAATTTTGTGTATGGCCTTGACACTGAACTTAGGATTTTATTGCTGTAGTGTGAACCTTTCATATGTTATCACTACATAGTATAAAACAAAGTCGCTTTCTCTGTCCCTATGTCCCTTTGTACGCTTAAATCTTTGAAACTACGCAACGGATTTTGATGCGGTTTTTTTTAATGGATAGAGTGATTCAAGAGGAAGGTTTATATGTATAATAACATTCATTAAATAGTGGAGAAGTACTGTTATATTTGAGGTTTCTAATGTGATGTCGTAAATAATTACATTTTTTCCGCTTACATTGCAAACGCAGGCTGAACCCTACGAGTTTTATCAAAATAATGTACTAAGTATTGTACACATTGAAAAGGTCTACAGAAAAGTCCGTGATGGTATATGTCTATCTCTTATGGATAACCCACAATAACTTTTTTTTGTCATTTACTTTTTACGACAAATAATGGCTAATTTTCGAAGCGATTTTAACCAATACAGCATTAATCCTTAACCAATTAAATACCTTGAATACATTGTTCATTTAATATAGATCTATATGGCCCTTTACACCGTATGATTTAAGTGAATATTTTCGAAGATATTACAGATTTAAAAATTGCGGGACGTAGCGTTTGCGGCGGTACCGGCCGGCCGCCATTGCACCCGTGCGAAGCCGGGGCGGGTCGCTAGTGACTTATAAAATCCGTTAAAATTGAGGCTCATGAAATTCAATTGACTAAACTGAAAATTTAGTCAATTGATTTTCATGCAGTCACATAATTAATTAATTACTACAGTAAATTAATTAATTAGATTTAATTTATAAATTTTAACCAGACGGTGTATTCTTTCAAATTATGAAAACAAAGATTTTCATATACCTGTAGGTACTCCAAAATTTAAAATACAACTCATTTTGAACTTGGATCTTACAGAATAACTCAAGTTTGTACTTAAAGTAGGTAAGCTCCAATTATACGATGAAATAAACAGACAGTAGAATACACAAATATATATATTTAATATTGAAATGTAAACGGCGAATATATTTAACAGACATCTAACTAAAATAATATAAAGAAGCAATCTTTCACATCATTGATATGAAATGCTTCAGAGATTGAAATAAAAAATTAAAGATTGATAGCAAAAATACAATTGTTTCGATTCAATGTACGAGAAAATAAAGCTTTTCCCCTTGGAACGGAGGAATAATAAATATTTAAGTGAACAATCTTGAAATGCCTTCTTTGTGCGTCATGTGTTATTTGTTATTAAAAGGGTTTCTTTTATTTGCTTAAAGCTTTTTATTATTGAGTGCTTGATGTTAAATAAAACCTTTAACATAATTAAGCCTCTTACCCATTGTATTTATTAAGGAAACAGTATAAATCCAACATGAAGATAAAACTTTGATGAGCTAGAATCAAAGGCTCAATCAATACAAGAGAGATATGATTTTCTTTTTCTAAAAAAAATCCTTCATATGTATAATTGAAAGTATAAGTAGTTATTGTGATTGCTTTCATTTTAACTTATAAGTTTATTTGTTTGATTGAATCCTGAAAGTCTTTGGAACTGGCATTAGTCGAAAACTTTTTATGTTGGTTAGTCCATTTCTCGAGGGAGGCTAAGCTATATAAAATCAATAGATCGAATAGGAGCTAAGCATCAAATGTTCCAAAAACATAAATAATATTATTTTCATAGCAAGCGAAAGCTTAGCTTAGTGCAGCTACGTAAGTAAGATGGAACTCATTACATTCAAAATATTGGATCATAATATAAAGATATTAATTTCAGAAGAAATTGCCAAATTAACTAAACTTTTGAATTATTATCGTATTAAATAATCTTTGAGCAAAATACCCACCCAAAATAACAGTTAGTAGCAAAATATCAAATAATTCTAATCTTCAGTTAGTTCTCTTCTAGTATTCATTACTTTATGCTAATTTAAACATAAACAATTCATTAATACGTCTGTTCCACGTCTGTATTGTTTCAGTTCGAATATTTTCTATGCAAATACGATTGCTAAAGCTATTTATTCCCTCTTCAGTTTTTGATGCGATTTTATATTTACAACGATGATTCTTGTTTCAGCTATTTTTCAACGTTCATTTCTCTCGTAAATTTTAAATGTGTTTTAAATCTGTCTGCGATGTGTGGATATATTTTGTACTAGCTGTGTTATCTATGGAGCTATCGGAAAAAAGGCGTTATAAACTTATAAGATAAACTTTAATATCGATAAAACTATAACATACAAAATATATAATTTTAATTATATATATAATCTTTGTCCAATTTCGCGTTTAGGCAGTTTAATACAACCTAACATTCAATATTTTATCAAATGAATAAATCACTTTTAAAATCTGTATCTAAAACAAGCACAGTACCGCATTACCTTTTAAATTTGCTTTTAATTTACAAGCCCAATGAAAATTTTAATAACCATCCATAAAAATACAAATTAGAATTAAAACAAACACCGAAACGTCGCTATAAACTAAAACTAAATGAACCCACACTCATTTACAAACGTCGATATCACACGAAGCTTAGCACAAGTAGCGATAAAAATTTGAAACACTGAAAAACGTGCTCCAGAATACACACGTATGTAAAAAGGCATCACCTGAGGGCTAATAAAATCTTATTTGATATGTGTTTACTTATACTGCTAATATTTGAACTCAAAGGTCATTTATAATAGTAGTAGCTTCGCGGCTTCGTCTGCGTTGACTAAAACTTAAGACGAAGTGGTAAGTTAAGAAGCGTAAAATATGGCGACAGAGGTGTCTTTGAAACAGTTTTTTGGTATCAAACTCTTAATTCTATGGAATGATATTCCTACCATCGTAAAGATGAAGATATGCCTTGTATTGTCATACACGTGGAAACACGATTAGAGTAATTTGCCTCGATAGAAAAAAATCCTGAAAATCGTTAAAAATCGTGAATTTGTTACAATTTTACAATTTTACGGCGATTGTAAGGGAAGAACAAGTATAAAATCTATATTTTCATAAACTGTACGTCAAATCCCATATGGTAGTACAGAGGGTTTTTCTAAAATAGAAGCTTTTTTTTTATTATTAAGTAAAACATACAGCGCTCGCGCCTACGATGCACAAGTAGCTGTCTCAGACGGCCACGAGCCCTCGTCGCGAGTAGACACGTACTGCATCGTCGCGCTCGCCACTCTGTGCGTGTATATGTATATCAATCACGCCGACAAAGTGCAAAAATAAAAATAGGAGAATACATTTTTATTAGGGTACCTCCCCTACACGTAAAGAGGGGAGTGATTTTTTTTTTAATTTTTACCCTAACGTGTGATGTATTGTTGGATAGGTATCAAAAAATTAATAGGGGTTTGCTAAGATCATTTTTTGATAATATCAATATTTTCGGAAATAATCGCGCCGAAAGGAAAAAACAAAGCGTCCCCCCCCCCTCTAACTTTTGAACCAAAATCTGAAAAAAATCTCATAAGTAGGACTTTATGTAAACTTTCTAGGAAAATTATTTTGAACTAGATTGGTTGAACAGTTTTTGAAAAATTTCAGGTTTTAGGTTTTTTCTCGAAGGTTAGTTTTTTTCCACAAATACGATCTGTCGGTCATCTCTGTGGTAGGGACACTTATTGTTACAGGCTAGAAACTACGGAACCCTACACTGAGCGTGGCCCGACACGCTCTTGGCCGGTTTTTTATTATTTTTTCATAATCTTGGTAGAAAGTAAAAATATCTGAAAAATAAATTTCGTCTTTTTAGTTTTTTACTTTTTGAGATATTCATAGACAAAATGCGCCTGAAGTTTTTCATATACTTTGCTAGCTGCAGCTCGCGGCTTCCCCCGCGTGGATGTCTGACATCGCAATATCATAACAGAGTTTTACAACAAAGACGCTTCCCGAAGAGGATTGCTAATAAGGGTCACTGTACACTTGACCAAGTATCGGTATCACCTCGTATCGATTACTATCGATACAATTTATTGTTTTCTTAGTACCTATGAATATGAATGCTAATAAGGGTCACCGTACACCGGGTGTCGGCATTGACTTCTATCGGTATAATTATTATTGGGAACGATAATAAGGGTACCTAACCTGAATATTTTTTTAGTGTGATTTGAATACATATTTGGAGGTTACTTACATTTGATAGATTAAAATAATATAGAAGACTTACTATTTTACAGATTACGAGCATTGGTTGGACAAACAAATATAACAGAACTAGATTTCCGCCCGCGGCTTCGCCCGCGTTTGCAAAGGAAAACCCGCATAGTTCCCGTTCCCGTGGGATTTCCGGGATAAAAACTATCCTATGTGTTAATCCAAGTTACCCTCTATATGTGTGCTAAATTTCATTGTAATCGGTTCAGTAGTTTTTACGTGAAAGAGTAACAAACATCCATACATCCATACAAACTTTCGCATTTATAATATTAGTAGGATTGCGTTCAGTGAGTCCTGTTCAAGTGCCATCTACGTCTAGTGTAAATTTATCAGCGTAAGGAATTCATTTATCAAATCATAAGGGAGTAACTAATTATGACCAACGTGCTTTTTAAAGATATAATAGTATATACTTATATTGCAGAACTCAATTTTCACTTGACCAATGTACATCAATGGAGTGTTTGGAGATTCTCAACAAATACAATTCCTTCTGCAGTTGAGAAAGATTTATTGATTTCATTCCATTCTTATCCCTTTTTCAACCTTTTTCATTTACAGAAAAAAAAAAGTGGTTGGGAAATCTGTCTAATTAATACATACTATTATTTTAGGATGGTACGAACTTTACTGTGTTACTAGTAAGTAAGTTACTGTTTCAGTATTGGCATCAATACAGGAAAATACCGATATCAATACTTATAAAATATAAAAAATATAATAATCTAGCTGACCCGAATAACTTTGTTTCGCGTAATAGTCAATAAATAAACATATTTTAAAATTAATTCAAAATATTATACCGTTTTTAAATGTTTTCCTGGTACTTGATACCCGGTCAAATGTACATTACCCGTAAATGAGTATCGATACACAACAATACCGATATCACCGATATCCAGTCAAGTGAACGTTGACCCTAAATTGTTATCGATGCATAGTATTACCCATACCGAGTCAAATGCACGTTGACATATTTTTAGTCAACTTATACTGTTGAAAAATAAAGTGGTATCCATAAAGACAATACCGATAGCCGTTCAAGTGTACAGTGATCCTTATCAGTATTTCTATTCATACTAAGAAAACAATAAATGGTAACGATACAAGATAATTACCGATGCCTACTAGTACCCGGTCAAGTGTGCGGACGTGCCTATTAGATTTCTGGTAGGTAGCAAAAGTGTAAAAGTACTATCAGGTCCGCGAACAACAAGCGCGGGGGGAAGACGGTTGCCCCGCGCATGCTCCCGCCGTACTTCATACCTCACCCCCTCATAAACGCCGTGAACGCGTTCCCACTTCGTGTTAACAAATTACATACAAAACCATCCTCTTCGACCACTATCTATTGAAAAACTGCACCAAGTCACAGATTAGATACTAAACCAAGTTGCGTTTCGTAGTTTTAAAGACCATATCTTAGCACGGGAAGATATAGGTAAACCAGAATCTGATGGCAATTAGGGAAATCAAAATTTTGAGTGTGCAACCCTAGGGAAAATGGACTGAACGATCTTGATACTGCTTATTTTTTATTTTGTCCTCAATATCATTACTCACATTACATAAGTGGACAATACTGTACTTAATAATGAGATATCCACTTAATATTATGTAGGTACATACTTACATGTATAATATACAATTATACAAATTACTTTTATACAGGTAATACATATTATTATTTACACATACCTATATTTGTATATTCATTACCAGTATGCCATGTGAAAATATCGATATAATGATAATGTAGATCAAAACTGCTTATAATTTTTTATAAAATAAAATAAAAATAAAATAAAATTATGTTTATTTTCGTAAGTATTAACAGACACACATTATAAAATTGACTTGGACAGCTTGGACTTGACGAATAGCCGTATTAGAAACTCCTGTAATAAGTTTTCATAAAATTATATTCTAATCAACAAACAATATTATAGTTACCTACATATAATATTTTTTAATTTATAGTATCAAAACGGGTAAGTCCAATTTACCAATAAAATCTTCAAAATTGAAAATTGTGATGTGTTTGACCCTTCTTCATCGAATGTTTTTCTATACACATTATAAACAACACCTCTTGCTTGTGATCGCAGCGGCTTTTTCGACATTTTCGAAGATTTTTTAGACAAAATCCTAAAAATTATTCATCAACTGCAAAAAAGACAAATAATTTGACATCCAATTTGATAGTTGTCAAATAAGTTGCCACATAAAAATCTTTTATTTCTTAAATATAAATATGCCATCAGATTCTGGTAGACCTATACTATGTTTTATAATTTGATTTGAAGGGATGCAGTGATAATAACAATAGATATTGGGTATATATTAAATTGTTATGGCTGAAATACAGGTGTTTATTTTACCTACTTTTTTATTGGAAATACATTAATGTATCATTATGATAATGTGTATCACGGTAAAGTATACAGGTAGGCTGAGGCTTGTTAGCGCTTGACAGCTGTCAACGATTCTGACAATACATTATTCAAATTGACAACACATGCTACACGACAGAGAAGGAAGAAAAATTATTACCTATTTTTTTCACCAAAATTCAAAATTGATGACTTTAGGTACTTACGGTCTTGCGTTTTCATCCACTCTAGGAGGCATGTGGCTTCCAGGAACGGCCGTACGTAGTTAGTAAGCCGCAGATAACACATATGTAGATAGTAAGTAACTAATATACATACTGATAGGTTTACTTTAAGGTACAGCCTCCTATTTATTCTAGTCAATTATGTGAGTTCTTCGTTCTTATTTTTTACAAGAGCAACCGAGCAGGTGGGTCCAGAGAGGATAAAAGAGTAAATGAATGGATTATATTATAATATAAACTCAGTGAATTGTTTCTGCATCTACAATAATGTAAGTATATATTTAACAACACCAAGTATTGATTTGAATTTGATATTTTTGGTTTAATGGCATTCAAATGCTTTATAAATATAAATTTATAAAGAATATAAAAAATTCGATCACGAGGCGGGACTCGAACCCGCATCCTTTCGCGAAAGTATTGATTTGCTTTTATAATACACATAATATGTATATGACATGTTTTATGACTCGGAAGGAAACTACGATGCAATGCAAAGTTAATGCTTTAATACATATTATGCTCACGTATAGATTGAACAGGAGCCCGTCGGTTTACGACTGATCTCTCCCCGGATGTGGTGAATTTTCCGTCCCAATGGACCAGACTTGTAATGGAATCCAGACTATATATGCAATTGCTTATATACCTACACACTTGTAGTAGGTAAGTATAAGAATATGCAATTTGTTTGTGTGCATGGAAATTGACCAGACTATTTTTGATTGGGGAGATGGAGTCGTTCAGCCATATAGATAGCTTTTTATTGATTGCCAAACACCACCCAAACACTACATGCATCATAATACGTTGTATTTATACGTAAGACTTTCTGGTATCTGGATTTCACGTTAACACTACCGGACGTCAACTTATAATGCGCTATAATTTATTTTGAAGAATTTTAATATTTTAATCTGCGAACGAAGTCGCGGGCACAGCTAGTCAACAATTAATAATTGTAAACACACACTATACCACGGATAATATAACACTACATTAACTATAGTATTCAAAGTTTTAAAAGTACAGAGGTAGGTACTAAATTGATAGAAGGGTTTTAGTCCCCGTGTTGGACTTATGCGGGTGAAAACTTTCGCTAAGGACCAAAGGATGGAACCGCAGAACTTTCCAGAAGTTTGTTTCAAACGTGACTATCATGGAGTCAAACATCTTTGGCTTAGCAAAATTATAATGAATGCATTGTTCACAGAATCTTACAAAGTGCATTGTATATTGTAGAGCTTCGCCAACTCTACTATTCTATACTTTTTATCCATTTTCTTATTATGATAACGTAGATTCATATAGTGATTGAAATGTGGTAGGAAAAGATAAATTTTATGAATAAATATCTACCTATATACACGTAACATATATCATGCTACCCAATTCATGCTTTCAAACTCAAACTCAAACTCAAACATTTATTTATTCAATTAGACTTCTTCGGGAAGCACTTTTGAAACGTCAATACATATTTTTTACATTTACCACCGATTCGGAAAGCAGTATCTATGGAGAAGAACCGGCAAGAAACTCCATAGTTGCTCTTTTAAATCATATCAGTATTACAATTTAATTTTACAAAATATGTAACTGTATATTATCATAATATGCCAGAGAACTGTCCTGTGATTTTTACGCGACAACCCTCCATGGGTTTTTATCTTCCATATATTCCTTAATGCTGTAATAGGCTCTCTGAACTAATACGTTTTTTACATAATTTTTAAATTTAGCACTACTAAACTCTTTGATACTATGAGGAATTCTGTTGTAAAAAAGTATACCTTGGCCCATAAATGAGTTTTTAACTTTCGCTAACCGATAAAATGGCATTTCAATTTTATTTCTGTTCCTTGTGCCATAACAGTGTCTATCTCCTACTCTTGTGTGTAAGTCTGCGTTTTTGTGTACATATAAAATGTTATTAAATATATACTGTGATGGTACAGTGAGGATACCAGTATTCTTAAAGAGATCTCTTAGTGAGTCCCTAGCACGTAAATTATATATAGAGCGTATGGCTCTTTTCTGTAATATAAATATAGTTTCTATATCTGCAGCCCTGCCCCATAGCAGAATTCCATAGGACATAATGCTATGAAAGTAGCTAAAATAAACCAATCTAGCCGTGTCTTCATCGGTGAGATGCCTTATTCTTCGAACTGCATATGCAGCTGAACTAAGCTTAGCAGCGGTGGTGGCAACATGGGGCCCCCATTGTAGCTTCTCATCTAGTGTCAAACCAAGAAAAACAGTAGAATCCACAGGGTATAATACCTCCCCGTTTAAAATAATATAATTTATTGGATATCAATAAAGTATAATAATATACTTTATTGATATCCTTCTCCTTTAGGTACCTAATTATAAATAAATATCCACTATAGAATATTTTGCTGTCTGATATTATATTATGTTACCTATTGTATAAAAATCTATGAGTTATATTATCTTTTCAATAAAAGAGAGATGAGTTTTATAAAATTCCTACAAAATACATTAAACTATCCGATTTCGTACACTTTATATTTCTAATTTCTATATTTTAAACACATTATTCCACCTCATGCCTCAGGTTAACCCCTTGAAAAACACATCATAACTTAATCCGACAATTTTAAATCCATTTAACAAAATAAATTTTCAAACACAATTTTTTATCTAATTACAAAATAAATATACGTAACGTAAACGACCACACGTATACGTTTTACTAATGAATCATGCAAAAAAATGTCGTCTTTATCCCCCAACAAATACTCGTTACTCCAAAATATTATCATACGTATAAGTATAATCAAACACGACGCTCTCGGGATTAGTGTCGGAGAAAAAATATCTAAGAAATATTGCTACTTCGTATCTCATAAGCTCAATATTTTCCATCATACTTAGCCAGCGGATATAATCTCCGGTTTATCAAGCCAACTCTGTCAGAAGTCATTCGGAAACTTATATCAACGTTATTTTTATATCTGATTATATAAGACTGTGGGTGGATAATGCCGCGATAGTGGAGAGAAATAAAAATCAAGAATATGTTTGTTGAAATTTATTAATAATTAACAATGATTCCCCGTTTTATATTCATGGTCATAATATAAGATTAAGTAAAGAAAATTAATTATATTTATGAAATTAAGTCAATACAAGATAACACGTACCACAGATCGTATTTATTATTTACTAGATTTCCGCCCGCGGCTTCGCCCGCGTTTTCAAAGGAAAACCCGCATAGTTCCTGTTCCCGTGGGATTTCCGGGATAAAACCTATCCTATGTGTTAATCCAAGTTACCCTCTATATGTGTGCTAAATTTCATTGTAATCGGTTCAGTAGTTTTTACGTGAAAGAGTAACAAACATCCATACAAACTTTCGCCTTTATAATAGTATTAAGATTTTATTATTTTAATATAACGACTAACGAGTATACGACTAAATAAATAGAAAACATCTGTATTATTATAACAGGAAAAATTAATTGAATTACCATTTTGATTAAATATGTGCAAAAGTAAAAAATAATTCTGCCTACGCTTTATTTAATCCAAATACACCCCAAACGCGGTGACCTGAATGAACGCAGAATTGACTTCCCTCTGTACGTCCACGTAATTGTCCCTCTCGTGGTCCCACAAGAAGGAGATAGCGTTGTTGTAGCTCTGGGCTCGCTTCTGCCCAATCGTCACTACGGTGATAATCCTGTATCTGTTGAACTGTATTGCTTTTAACTTACGCATCAGTTCACCAGCTAATCGGAGCGCTAGGGATGGCGATTCCTGGGAATGAGCAAGTTTTTATACGTTGTAGGAATAATAATGATAAGCTTATCAAATTGAGTCGGGCATGATTTGTATCTTTGATACTCGATTAATGAGATCTATAAAAGTCTGTTTAATTAGACCACTGTTATTCTGATGTAGGTATAAACGATATTAATGTAAAGTTTCATCTAATTTTATCAAATAGTTTTTTCGTGCAAGAGTATCAACTAACATCCTCACAAACTTTCACTTTATAATATTAGTAGAATATACTTACTTGAACATTATATTTATGATCAGTGAAATGTTCGTCAAGCAACTCATCTATTTCCTTGCGGACTGTAGGCAAGTGGAATGGATAATTTGACGTCAATTGATAGGTTGGGAAATACATCAGGCCCGGTCGCTTGAATTCTATCGCTATCTGTTATAGACAAGTTATAAATAATTCAAATACAATTCATCGCATAAATACTGTAAATGTTAACTATTTAATAGATATAAAAGGTCGAGAAAATGTTATTCTGGATATCAATGATATTTTATGGCATAAATAGTAGCTAGAGAGCTAGCGCAAAGCTACCTGTATGTATTTGACCAGACCTGGATTTTTGTGTGTTGATTCGCCTATACCTACTATACATGAGATGAGGAGTCACTAAGCCCAGAGTGGTGGACGGGGCGCGTGCTTAGGTAAGACAGGTGGAAATTTTTGGCGAACTTTGAAACCATTTGACCACGTCTGCCATTTTGATATTTGAAAATAGATTATTATTACTATCGGAAAATAACAATGGCAGACCATTATCACGCGGATAACATTCTGGCAGACACTTATGAAAGTGCTGAAAAAAATACAATTTTGAAAGTATTTGACCAGATCTGCCATTCATATATTTTATTTATTAGGGTCTTAGAAACTTATTTTCGAAACGGCAGACATTTTCATTGCGTACAGACTTCAGCAGACAACAAAACTTAGCTACTACATAGTCAGATCTATGCATGTACTATCTCTGTAGCTATCTTTTTTTCCATATATATCACTATTATTCTCACTCTAGCCTAGAGTATTTTTATTTTATATAGTTACTAGCATTCAAATAGTCTAGGGTTTATACCTGAGAGGGCTCTTTTCGGTTCCCACTCTAACGGTTATTGCCAGATGTTTTCAGTATAGCACAGATTAGATACTAGCAGATACATCACTTCCATGCAAAAGTGAAAATTACTACGCTATAAATAGCCTAAAAATCTTAATAATAATAATTACGCTTCACAGCAAGAAGAAATGTACCATATTATGTACCCGCACAAAGTCGATATTGTGTTGCCTTTAATAATTATTACTAGGGTTGTACCTTTAATAATTATTACCAAACTAATAAACCGAGTGATGCGAAATAACCATAATTCTTTTAGAGTTTGATAAAATGATCAGGCAGGTATTTTCTTTAATCCTTCTCTGAATTCTCGGTTACTAAATTTTATCGTTGAAATTATTCTTAATCGCGTAAATTTAATAATTAATAATCATATGGAAAACATTTGTTTTTTGACTTTCACGCCCAACTACTATACAATAATTACGTTGTTTCGGTATTTTGACGAGAAAACGCAGGAAACATGAATTGCGAACGCTCAGTCGGGGAGTGGTCCGTTGTATCATTTTAGATAGATTGTATATTTTGTATCTGTAGAATTGAAATCAAAGCTATGTATATGTTGTCCTCATTCTTTTCTTATCAGATTGTTGATCCCAATGCGAATGCGTCACTTAAATTTTATAAAAGACAATTAAGAACATCAAAAATAAAGTGATACGTAAATATTTCACAGTGCAATATATTATGTTATTAATAATTATATATTTATGAAAAAATAATTACATCAGATTTAATAATCGCAATTGTTTTGAATGTACATATGAATAAATGATTACATCATAATAGTAATAATCACAATTGTTTTATTTCCCATTTGTTGCAACCCTAGCATATTTTCATGTAGCAGCAGAAGTACCTACACGGGCGGCGCGGCGGCATCGTGCGACATCAAAGACATTGCCTTACTAGGTAAGTTTATAATGATTAATTCTTTAATAATTATTTTTGACTTTACTCATTTCTTTTATTATATAATTTACGTTTTACTTTTACAGAATCCGATTCAATGGATTATGAAGACGAGTCACACAACGCCATACATGACTCCGATAGTGATGATGAATGAACATTTCAATGGAAGCAAATATACCTAAATGCATGCGTGTTTTTTTATGTTGTTGTGTAATTGTTAATTGTTTCTTAAAAAAGAAATAAACTAAATATTTAAATGATGATTTGTTATTTGCAACACAACTTTATATTTGAGATTCTTTACGAATGTATTTAGTTTTGTATCATCAAATTTATAAATTTTATTCCATAGTTTTCAAAATTAATAAAAACATTAATAAAGTAAATCATTGATGTAAGGTCAGGGAACGTAATACATAACTATACATCTGACCATGTAGTAGCTAAGTCTTGTTGACTGCTGAAGTCTGTACTTAAAGTCTTGTTGTCTGCTGAAGTCTGTACGCAATGAAAATGTCTGCCGTTTCGAAAATAAGTTTTTAAGACCCTAATAAATAAAATATATGAATGGCAGATCTGGTCAATTACTTTCAAAATTGTATTTTTTTCAGCACTTTCATAAGTGTCTGCCA
>CAJQZM010035696.1:0-49609 GCA_907164665.1 Colias nastes | reverse complement strand
TCGCGAGGAACACTGTCAAAAGCTTTTTCCAAGTCAACAAAGGAAAGAAACAATGGTCGTCTTTGTTCGCAACTTTTTTCCTGAAGCTGTCGTACAGAAAAAATAGCTTCACAGGTTCCTCTGCCAGAATGAAATAATTGTTGGGCATTTATCTCGCTCAAACTCCTGGCTGGACCGATTTGGAACTGAACTTTCATATTAACTTTTATTAAATATTTTGCGTAATGTAAGAGAAAGTAAATAATAAGTAACGGAAAATATTTCTCAGTAATAAAAGCTATAGAATGTAATTTCTTATGTTCAATATTAACAAATGCTCTATTGCTTTATGTTAAAGCTCATATATAATATGAGTTATAACGTTAGCACACGTTGTTTACCATGCACCTATTATTACAATAAATAAATTGTTGTTAAAATGACTACTACAGAAAATTATTGTCCAGGAACTATTCAATAATGAACAAAAATAAACTAGAAACATAAACAAAGTCGCAGGCAACCGTTGGTGTAAAAATAATCGTTTATAAAAATTCTATTGAAGCAAGCAATTAATTTCATATGCACAGAGTAAATACTAAATACAGTTAACTACCTATGCGTGTCTAACCTACATTACCAACAATACATTTAAAAAATTAAAACTACCCAAGTACCTAATAGCCCCCACACCGTAACTATCAATTATCGAATATATCACAATGTCAAAGGAATACTTACAAATGGGTTATATAGTACAATATCGCCCAAGCTGTGACGTGTTCGCCTCGTGTTTGTATGAAATGATAATTAATTCCATGGAAAGCGAGCGACATGGCCTTCAAGTACACCAGAACGCACATTATAATGTGAATTCGAAAGACTTTATGTCGACTGGTTTTGAGAATAAACGTCCAGAAACCAGCGCTGAGGAAGAATATGAGAGACATCATGCTGTATAGAGCTGGCAGTGGCATTTCACCCGCTGACAAGAAGTTGCCATCGTTACTTTCATATATCTCTATCTGAAATGTATTATTAAAATTAACAACTTAAATATAAATGTGTATTAAGTATAAACATTATTATTGGTACTTCTATGTGTAATAAAATAATTATAAAAATAGTATGTGTATAATTACCAGAGCATTAATAGTAGGGCCGGGGTCTGTACTCTCATGGGGACAGTTATGGAAGTACAGATTATATAAGCCCTCTTCTTTATCAGACGCCACATACATCGCAAACTGAAATAAAAATAATATATAAGCTATGACAGCCTCCTCTGCATAGAAGAAAAATGTATGGTAACATATTGTTGAAAAAAAAAATTACGACCTTTATAATATGTAATTACTATCCTATATCAATAAAATTCCCATACAATGCCAGATAAACGTTAGAATAATATTAGTTTTAGGTAAAGAAAACTTACGCTAGTATTATAATAATCAAATCCATCCCGCGTTTCTTTTGTAATTGGAAGAACAGCATATGAACATTGTGGTCCTAGGTTGTCCACAGTATTATCATTCTCTATTGGAAAAAAATAAGCAACAATTTAATTTACATGGAGATGTTCACAATTTTTAGATATTTTACATTTAAGATATTTTATTAAAAGATTTATTTACCAGAGTCAGATCGCCTGCGTCGATTCAAAAAGATGTACTGCGATTGTCTTTTTATTCTATCAATTGGTATCATTGATTTGTTTTGGTAAAGGTGTAGAGCTGTCACCTCTCCTTCACATGTAATGTTTAACCTGAAATAAAGTTACGAGTGAATAGGTTTCTTCTAGGCAGATATGCTCCTATATAAAACACATCACTGCTTAAAAGCAGGCAGGATAGTGGTTTTAAATGTCTGCCCATTAAGTATGTACAGAAAATCTCCAATGCTCTATTTTTGCAATAAAATACTACATATGCACTTTCTATGTAGTAAATGGCATCTATATATTTTCCATGAATATTTTGTCATTGAAACATTGAATTTCTAGGTAACATAATTTTAAGGTAGTAACATAATAATTTAGGTAAGGTAATATGGAATAGACTATTGAATGATGATAACTAGGATTTGTCACTAGTAATCAATAGTGATGTCTACATGCATCAATGCATAGTTTAACATGTATATTATAAGGAAAAATATTGCCCATGTATTCTTCTAGATAATCTCTATATGTATGTCAAACCTCAATCAAATAAATTGAGTAGTTTATTAAAATTAAGCAGACACACATTGATACACATAAAAAATACATTTAAGACACATAAAAAATTCGAATTCGCATTTTCATAATTCATGAGATGACTATACTATAAAATAATAGGCAGAAATGAGCATGATCATGAAAATAATAAAGTACATCATAATTGTAATAAAAAGTATGCAATTGCAACAGCAAATAAAACAGGAAAAGAAAATTATTGCCATAGCATGAACATGCGCCATGAACTATTTGAAAATCTAGTATTATAATCTTTGAATGGAGTGTGAATTATCACTTGTATTGCATGAGGAAAAAAATCAAATTTTATCATTTTGTATAAAATAAGAATTATCTTCTAAATATCAAATCAGGTTATGTTGAATTTGAGTCTGTTGAAAGCTGTATCCAATACTACTAATGAAATGTTAATTTTAAAGAATTTTTAGACATCGAATGTATGGTGTGCTTGCATTGTTTATCTCATTTGCATTGACTAAAATAAACATTCGCTTTGAGCATCAATTTAACTAAAAACTCATTATGATTTCAATACACAAATGTGTTTTATCAATTATCACATAATTGGAAGAAAACAAAGCATAATATCTTCAAATACTAGATGGAACACATTATTAAACAACTAGATTTCCGCCCGCGGCTTCGCCCGCGTTTTTAAAGAAAAACTCGCATAGTTCTCGTTCATGTGGGATTCAGGTACCTACAAACCAAATTTCATTGTAATTGGTTCTGTAGTTTTTACATGAAAGAATAACAAACATTCATCCATCTATCCTCACGAATTTTCGCCTTTATAATATGTAGGATATATAGAAAAACTATTCATATTCATCATATTATTATAAAAAAGAAAATAATGACAGAAACTGTACAAAAGTACAAGTGTCATAAGCCACATTTTAATTCTGATTGAATAATACAAATCTATATCCTCAATATTATTTATATAATGCATTAGCAGATAAGGGAAATAACATTGCTGTGCAGACGCTGTTTTATAGAAAATTTGCTCTGCAATATAATATATAGTAATGAATAATATCTGTGTAAATAAAAATTATCACCAACAGTTTTTTTAAGTTAAAAATTTTTAAAACGGCTCAACCAAATTTTAATCTTTTTGTAAGGCAAGGTCCTATCTCTATGGAGGGAAAAAAATTACAAGAAAAAAAGGTAAAATAGTGCAAAACAATGTCTGCGGACGCAGCTAGTAATGAAATAAAATACCTTTTACATACCTCAGATTCTGGAAATCCATCTTCAAAAAAACAATAGCTGGGTGATGGGGAGATAATAACGTACTGCTCTTTTCAACGCCTTTAAGAATGCAGGTATCTGAATGCACCTCCAAGTATGGATTGATTGCATCATTCACAGTTCTGTCCAGTGTAAATCCATACTGTTAAACAAAACACAAGTGTCTTAAGTACATTTTAAAAATTATTAACAAGTAATATATTAAATGTATGAAAGTTTATGTGAAGTAAAATATTTTAATAAATATTTACAAGTAAAATATTAAATGAATGTAAGTTTGTTTACCTCTCCTAACACAGGCCCTGATGGCAATTTAAAGTTGATGACATGCACATCCAGTATGCCTCCTTGGAAAAATCCAAATGTAGTGAGATCCACATAGTGCCGCTCATCATCCTTGAATAAGAAATAAATTAGTTGAAAACAAGAAATAATGAATTTCCATTCCATAATATGACATATATTACATACATAACATTATGACTTGTAATAAAAGTGCAAAGTGTTTTTTATTGTGTTATTTTCACAATTTATCACAAAAAGAACTTATGCTTTTATGGCACAGTAAATATTTACTCTTGCTATAAACTAACCAAACTACATTTTTTATCTTTATTTTCTTGTGGAACATCATTTGATAAGAAAAACAAGACTTGAGACTTGTCGCTTTTGCATTTTGTAACATATTTGGTTTAAACAAGGATATAGATTTTACAAGCCTCATGAAAAGTATTTTGCATGATCAATTCTCAAGCACAATGAATTAATTTTTAGATACAGATTTATGTTACGGTTTAAGTCTGAAACTATTACATTTAAATAAGATTAATAAGTCACAAAAACAAAACAACTTTGTGCCAATAAAACAACACTTTTGTTGAACACAATGAGAAGATTTAACTTCAAACTTAATACAGATTAATTTAAATGTATTTCTAAGAAGTCTATTTAACTAGTTTGTTTTATGGCAAAACATATCAAACATCATACAAACATAGAGAGAAATAAATCATGAACTGAAGTTATTTGCATGGAATTTGGTATATTTGGTATAGTAGTTACAGATATGTATTTATTGTTTTCCTAAATTTTTTGAGACGTACAATAATATTAGTTTTTCTAAAACATAGGTGTCTCGAAATAAATGTTATTTCTTGAAACAAAGAGTTTAATTACGTTGTTATAGAGCTACCCGCGTTTTATCAGATTAGATATACCTACATAATAAATATAAAAAATACTTGCCACTAGGGGAAGTTTATGAATTCTGGATGTTACTGTAGCTGCAAAAATAGCTATTAGAATAAAAGCCTTCTCTAGAACAGAAATCATGTTTCATGTCTAGCTTGCGACTTAATATGATAAACACAAATTCTTCCCCTATAACTCCTTCGAATTTGATAAAATCACGACAAATAAAACTTGGCACGTTTTAAATATTACTTTTATGGAAAACTATATAAACACATCCTAATGGAAATTAAAATTTCAATGTTTTTTAATCCAGCCGTTCATCATTCGCCACCAATGATCGAGTTCGAGTTTGCAATTTACCATGCATCTATATCTATATACGTCAATCGCAAGTGTCAAAGATGACACGTACTTGTGGTATAGAATATACCAGAATATACAGATAGTAGGTAATTCGTACAATCACATGGGTAATTATTGGTGGTAGTCTTGGTGGTAGTTTTCCAATTACAGAGCATAATGCGACTCAGTGGCGCACAATGCCGAATTATGCTGATGCTTAATTGGAACGTGAAATGCACCAGCAGGTTGCGCTAAGTTCAGTGTTGAAAAAAAAATATTCATAGACCCCGTTTTCCAATTACAGCACTAGAGCGCATTATGCGGCATAATGCTTAACGTTGAATGTTCCAACTACAGCAACGCTTCGCACAATCGAGCACTAGAAAAAGTAATGCGCGTGAATTGATGCGTGCAATCGATTTATCGTTAGTAATTATTAATTGTTGAAAAAAAATTTAAAGCTTTCGTTTCATTGTAGTTTATTCGAAATAATCAAAGTTAATTCAAATTGTGTTAAAAAAATAAATATAAGCATGGACGAATATAATCTAGTGGACTGATAATGGTCATACTAGAGATCGTACCCCGTAATTTCAGACTATTACTAGATGGCGCTCTGATTTGAGCTTATTATTTAATTTGCAGTTATAAAAGCGCCACTAGTGACCAATTTTAGAACTAAGGAAACAGCAAACTATCGATTTTCAATTATTACATCTAGAGGGCGTTGTTTTAAAAACTCCGGTGTTTTTGAATTATTTTAGTTTTTAGTTAAGAGCGTTCATGCTCCTCACAGGGCTTAGTGCAGTTACGAATTAGCGTGTTGGTGTTATCAAGTTTGGGTCGCTGGCTTAAGACATCCAAGAAGACTTCTTTTCAGGTAACATGGCATAAAATCTCTTATCGTTGGTTCCAGCGCACTGCAAGTCATACGCTAAAGAACATAGGGAGCATCTAAGGAAGTGAGTACCTTTAATAAGGTTTTGACACCCACTACAAACATTCGACATAGTGATCAGAGTAGTGTATATATATTCTTTATTTTCTGTTAAAAAAAATGTCTATATCTTTTTTCTTCTTAATTATTCCCTTGTAAACAGTATTATTTATATGAGCAAAAAATACGGGAAAAGAAAAAAAAAATCTAGATGTACGGCGATGATTTGAACCAGCGTCCATCAGTTTATAAGTACAAGACTGAGTCAATCCAGCTACAGGCACTTATACGTCTCACGTTGAAATTTATGCTCTAATTGTTCGAGTAATTCTTTGATAAAAACAGTTCATAGCAACGTGGTCCATGGTGGTCACGAAGTCACTCTCGAACAGCGATGATCGAAGTGAAAAAATAGGCGGTTCATCCTAAGGAGCGCTGGTGCAGTGAACTCTCATAAATAATTATTATAACAAAGTTGTGCTCATTCATTTAACAATTAATACCTATATCTTTAATTTAAAATTAAATTTATCGTATACCTAAACTCCAATACGAATATCAAATGCCTAAATACGGAATCCAATAAGAGTGAAAGAGAAATTTTGCGACAGTCCTGCGGAGGTCCTGCGCGAAACAAAAGATTTACTATGGAAAAATAGCCATTTTTGGAGCGCCGTTCTCACGCGATGTTGCCGCATCGCATGACAACAGCAATTGCGCGCGACGTTGCCACTCCTATATTATAAACAAACAATAAAAATACGCTCGCGAAAGCAAATTCGGGGATTTTCTAATTATTAATTGATAATCATTGAATTCGTTTTGAAATAGCCTGTACTTTATAATTTTTAGTGTTTAAATAGACATTTATAATGTGGTGCTCATTTTTTTTTGTAATGAATTTACTACGCTACTGTATTTTCTTTCTTTTAGTTCAATAATTGAACACCCGTACAATTTTGTCACGAGCCGCCTCTGGTCAAACTAACCGTTATTAGTGTTACGTTTACTCAAAATACAAAAATGAAGAAAGTATTATTTTACGCTTATTAAATCTTAAAAACTAAAACAAATAATGTGGAGGTTGGAAGGTGGATTTCCTCAATCGGAAAAGGGATGGACCAGTCTACTAGGCCGGCCGGCCGTTAAGTCCCCGATGATTGTTGGCGGAAAGTTGTATATATTCTCTGTAGCGAAAACATTTCGCTTGCGCGATTCAGAGCGAGGTGTCGCTATAAATAACATTAATTAAATAAAAATATTTTTTTTTTGTATTATATTTTACGTATTATATTTGGCACATTGATTTTTTTAGTAGCGACATCTAGTTGAGACAAGAACCATTCAATTATAAAAAATGCCAAATGATACTGCGAGTGACATCTATCGACTAAATTGGGAACTGAGAAACGAATTACGCTGTTTACTATGGCTATGATAAGTCCTCTAGATATTTATTGGGTCCATGATATAAGTATGGATGAAGGTACAAACATTGAAATAAATGTTAATGAAATAATCAAAATCCAAATTACTTAAAATAACCGTAAATATTTTTCAACCAATTATTATGTATAACACTTTATTTCCTTTATTTACACATTAATGAGGTTATTGACAACGGACCACTTTGGTCACGACACCTGGTGTTCAAAAAAAGAACTAGTTTTAGTGTGCACTTAAGTACACAAGTATACTACCGAATCTATTAAAAAAAAATTTTTTTTAAAATTAATAAAAATTCTTTAAAATTTCGTATAAAAGTAGAGATTATTGTGCGGTGAACGGTTGTGGTAGTAAATCTCATACGAATTTAGAAGTTAGTTTTCATGCTATACCTAAACCTGGTAGCAGTTTTGTTTATGTTGTAAATTATTTCGGAAAAAAAGAAAAAGTAGATCGATGTAAAGCCTGGCAGCGTGCTTTAAAATTGAAAAATATAAATCCGCATATGAGAGTGTGTTCATTACATTTTCAAAGGAATGATTTTATTGTACCAAATAAGTTGACAATGTTTAACCTCAAATATAAATGTAAATATAAATCTAAAACTAATTGAAAAATTTGTTTTTCAGGTGTTATTACTAAAAAGATGACTTTAAAAAAAACATGTGTTCCATCGTGTAATCTACCAAGCTCTGCTAGAGAATCAAATAAAGCTAAAAAAAATATAGAGGCACGACATCAGCGTCTAGTAAATCGGAGTTTAAAGAAGGATACTGTGAAAAAACATAATGATATTAATGAGGATTCATTAATCCATTCATGATCCAACAAATTGAAAAAAATCATTTATAGAAAACATAAATAATTAAAATTGATGACACTAATTCAATGTAAACTTATGGTTAATTCTTTTGTTGCACACAATACGTAGCCATGTTTTTTAAGCCCCGCCCACTGGTCCGTTGTCAATTGCTAACTCTATGAATATTTTTTTTTCAACACTGAACTTAAGCGCAACCTGCTGGTGCGTTTCACGTTCCAATTAAGCATCAGCATAATTCGGCATTGTGCGGCACTGAGTCGCATTATGCTCTGTAATTGGAAAACAGCCAGAGTTAGCAATAACCTTATTGATCTAATAGTAGGGGAGCCCAGGATGCTAAATGTGGATTTACTCGAGCGTCACGGGAACCTATTAGAATTGGTAGATTAGACCATAGCGAGAAAAAAAGGTCCTATAATGTTTTCACTTTTAGCGGTGGGGAAGGGTTTTTTGATTTTTTTTAATTTAAAAAAGAAAAAAATTGGCTTGGAAATACTCAAGCGCGTTAGATATTGATATTTTGCATGCTCCAGGACGTCACTGAAAAAAAGTATACGTTAATCTGACGATTTAAGTGGCGATTTAATCGCTATGAAGAAAGGGTAAAAAATTAAAGTAATATTATTCGAGCGCGTCAGATTAATATATGGGGGGGTTAATTACAATATAAGAAGTCCCCATTTCGCTAATCTGACGATTCGAGCTCAACCTTAGGGAATTATGGATTATTCAAATTTTCCAGCGGGGCCCCTGAGCGCACCCACCAACCATAACTGCTCATATTGACTAGAGGTACTAATGAATAGCTAAGGTACCGTCCCTTATAGTAATCTGACGCGCTCGAGTAAATCCAAAAATCCCCTCTTGGGCTCCCCTACTATAAGGCAATAACCACAGGCAATAACCCATCATTAATGTGTAACTAAAGTGGTATACATAATAATTGGTTGAAAACTATTTACGGTTATTTTAAGTAATTTGGATTTTGATTATTTCATTAACATTTTTTTCAATGTTTGTACCTTCATCCATACTTATATTTATTTTTTTAACACAATTTGAATTAACTTTGATTATTTCGAAAAAACTACAATGAAACGAAAGCTTTAAATTTTTTTCCAACAATTAATAATATTACTAACACATTACTAACGATAAATCGATTGCACGCATCAATTCACGCGCATTACTTATAAGTGCTCGATTGTGCGAAGCGTTGCTGTAGTTGAAACATTCAACGTTAAGCATTATGCCGCATAATGCGCTCTAGTGCTGTAATTGGAAAACGGGGGGTAATAGCCAATTAGGTACCTAATTACCACAACCGTAATCTGTGCTTAAAAGCCACGTAAACCGTATCCTATAAAACTAAAAATCTTGCTTATAATAGGTATTATAAATGCGAAAGTTTGTATGTTTGTTTGTTACTGGTTCAGACAAAAACTTCGGAACCGATTTTCATGAAATTCGACTCGACATATATCGCACACTGTTGACTGTGCTTCAATGTACATAAGTAGATACTACTAGAATTATTATTATGATGAATATAAATATTAAATACGTTGTAATGGTACGCCACTTTGGTAAATTTATTTGTTAATTTATTATTTCACTACCACAATAATTATTCTGATGAACAAAATTGAATCAAATGACCCTCCTTCTTTCGCAGTCGGGTAAAAATACATTTCCTTACAATTTTTGAATGGAAAGACCACAGGGAAGGACATATTATTTTTATGATTGGCAGGTAGTAGTGTCATGTAAGTAATCACTACTTTATGCATAAAAAAACAAGTGGCTTTCCGCCGTTTTCGTATATCTTTAATAATGTGCAAAAGTGTTTGAGGATGTTTTTTTAGAAAGAGTGATATAAGAAGAAGGGTTTAGGTCATCGAGCTATTGTTGTAATAGTATCTCAATGGTTTAGGTTTAATATTATTAGATTTTAAACAAAGCGGAAGGCCGCGGGTGGATAACTACACTCGGGTGCACAAAAATCGCACACCCCGTACATTTTCAGTTTAACTTCAATTATTTAAATGTTCCAAACATATTTAGAAAATATAACTGATATCAAATGAAAGCATATTTAACAAGCTTTCTAAAAGTAGCAAATTCATATACCTAACTTTAAAATTTTTACCAATTTTTGCAACACAAAAGCTCTAAGGTGAAAATTGCTTCTGCCAGAAAGTGGTTTTAATGTTTTATTAAGGAGTGTAATGATTTAGTGTTGACGAAAGTGGTATCATTCGCATATCAGATTGTAGTCCGAAAAGTTGCGTAGGTATTGAATACGTTATAATTTTTTTCCTGAAAATCGATACCACGCCAGAAGCAGCTGCTCAAGTGGATATTCCAGCATAACCACGGGCAAGAGGCTCGGTAGCCAAATTTGAGTGAAAAATTTTTTTGAAACGGATTCCGTCACTATCACCAAACATGTGATTACCATCGGCATAAATAATCTGGTCTAAAATACAATACATAACAGCGCTATAGCCCAATTATTGTTATGACATCATTAAAAATTGCGTCTTAGAAGCATTTTAATTCGCACAGCAGGTCCAAGGAAATTGTCGCGGAAGAATCCTAACAAATACCCGCGGCCCCATCATTAAAGCGGCTCGACGGAACACAGTGGGGTTTTAGTCGGTAAGAATCCGACATAACCCACGGCTCCTTCCCCGGGGGCCGTGGGTATCTTTGGAAGATTTCCCCACTATAAAAAAAAACAAAAAAAAAGGTCCAAGGAAATTGAAATCCGTCAGTAGGCAGCTAGAAGAAGAGTACTGGAAGGAAACTTGATTGCATCCAGATCAGTAACGAGCCCGAAAATGACGCTACCTCAATGACAAGAACGTCTTCAATTTTCCTAAGAATATGTAAAATCGACTATGGACTAAAGAGAAGCAGTTCTGCCCTCTGAAAGGAAAAGGATAATATGTTTTTATGACATCGATGGATGAGGAAGAATATACAGCAGACCATGAATACAATTAGAACACGACATTTATCACAGGTCGTATCTCATACAGCGCTCTTCCCAAAATGGTCTTGGAAGGCATATTCCTGAATACAAAACTGAACTTTGCCTCATCATAGGGCAGAATGAAAGTCCTCAATCAAACGGATTTACCTCTCAACAGTTCATCAAAGATGTACTAAAGAAGCACGTAATAATTTAGACGAAAATTTTTGGCGTTCACTTCATCTCATCGAGGTACAACGCATGATGTCTCGCGGTTACAGTAGTTTTTCAACTCTTTGAAGACGTCGAATAGTGTGTACAGCTTGAAGAACAGACCTTATTCCTAGTGATGACTTAAGGTAGAAACTAAAAAGAAGATCGGGGCGTTTGTATGGGTAATGTTGTTGTTTTGCTTATTCTGATAAACATTTCAAGGTCACGTTTATGGTTTTGCTATTTATAGAAAGCTTATTAAATATGCTTTCATTTGATATAAGTCATATTTTCCAAATATGTTTAGAACATTAAAATAATTGAGGTTGAACTTAAAATGTACGGGGTGTGCGATTTTTTTGCACCCGAGTGTAGTAAAGAACAGTTTACATTCACACACACACACACACACGCACAGTTAGTTTTATTAAATATAAATAAATAAAGTTCTTCATGATACTTTCTAGTAAGAAAAAATACAATGTGAAAATTTCGCAAACTAGCAAAAGGCGCGTTAGTGGATATTTTTAATGTTCGGATACACTATGAGATGGTGATTAGCAGATAATCGAGCCATTTCATTACTTATGTTCGTGTGTCCCCTAGCTGGGGCAGAGGGCACCCACAGGTGTGTCTATCGAGAGCTTCCCTTTTGATCTCTCTCCAAGTTTTCCCGATTTTCTTGGCTTCGTGTATGACTGTCCACCGCCAGGTCGGTTTAGGACGGCCACGCTTACGCTTTCCTTGGGGGTTCCAGTATAAGGCTTGCATTGGAATATGATCCGTTTCCCTTCGGAGCGTGTGGCCAATCCAGTTCCACTTACGACGTTTGATTTGCTGGTCAATCGCGATCTCACCACAGCGTACCCAAACGTCATTTGATATCGTCGCGGGCCAGTAGATACCGAGGATTTGACGAAGGCAGGCTTTGTCACCTTCCACGTCTCGCAGGCATACCTACAGGCTACAGCAACACGGTCTTCACATTGGATCGAAATATCTTCAGTTTTATTTTTCGTGTAAGTTTTGGTGATTGCCATATATTTCGGAGCTGTGCAAAGGTTGCTCGGGCCTTCGAAATCCTAGTGGCGACATCCTCCTCCCAGGGAGGAGCCATTTCATTGCTAATTTCTAATAAGGCGAACCGCACACATGAAATAATATTTTTAACCAATAATTTACGGTTACAAAAAACGTGCATAAAACGATTTCAAGAAGAGACAAAAATAAAAATCTGTATAGCAATTATTAGCAATCTGGCAAGCTTGAACTGTCACACTTACAACTTACAAGTGGCAGCCCTCAGCTAATCAGACTTTTGCGTAAATTGTTGTATTTGTTCTGACTTCCGTACATTGTTATTCATAGATACCATATAATAATATTATCTATTGAGTATTCGTACTATCCATCCTATAAATTAAGACGTAGTGGATGTGAATCACTCCTGTTTTCTCTGAATAAAGTTTTCTAATCAAGTGTAATTTGTAAACAATAAACATTGGCTAACACCATGAATATCTCGAAATATAACTAACGTTCCTAATATTGGTTTTATAACTTGTTATTTGAATTTTGCGACTAGCTAAAAGTACTTTGAAACTAAACATATTTATTGCTATATCGGTTTAAACAGCCTGTTCATATGGAGTCAGAACATCAACCTAAATTAAGTCCGATACGAGCGTTTCAAGGTTTGTGTGACATATTCTAAATAGAGAAAAGTTTTTCGTATGCCCTCAATTTGTGCAATTTTTTTTTGTGTACAGTTCTACATGGAGGTAGTATGGATCCTGAAGATGATGACGCAAATTTAAACAATCTCACGAGTCTTTCAGATTACCACGATTATGAGCCGAGTTTGGAATTCGATGATTCCGAACTGATTCAAGCCACTGGCCTTGGTAAGTTTGTTGAAAGCTGACTAAAATTTTTATTTTTTGTAGAATTTCATTGCCTTATAAATTATAAACTGAAGGTAATTGTATATATGAAAACTTAAATTGTTCTGTTACATGTCCTTTTCATATCAAGAATTTGTAAATATTACTTTGTATATTACTATTATTTCTGTAAATTTATACAAACTGCAACTGATACATGAATGGAGGTCATTAAATTTAATATATGAATATCAATTATTATGAGTCAAATTGCATTTGTTTCTTAATACATTACAACTTTATAAAGTGTAAATTATTAGATTTAGTAGTATATAAATTATTAACAGAAATAGATATTCTTAATTTTCTATAATGTGATTAACAATCCATACTGCTTAATTGTACAGACAGTGTTAAACTATAGTATATAATTTGTAGTTTAAGGTGGTGCTGTTTTTATTATTAATAATCACAATGTGAATAAATGAGTTGAAATTCTCAGAATAGCTATAAATATAATTTACATTGTAAATTATAAGCTTTATTATTACTAAACATATTATTGTTTATAGTTAACAAAAGTAGTGAATATTAAATGTGGATTGTTTCTTTTGGGATTTGGTAATATAAAGCAACTAGCTGATATATATGTTAGCGCGTTTAATTTAAAGATAAAATTATATTTTAAAAGTAAATCAATTGATGAACTTAATTAATTATTTTAATAATAATCAAATGGATAAAAGTATTAATAATCATTTAATTATCAAATAATAATAATATTACATTTTATATTCAAAATAACGATCAAAACAACACAAATAACACCTGCGCTGACTCACACAGTCACGCCACTCGAATAGTTGTTTTGATCGTCCTATAAATAACGGTCGTCATGCAGTTGCGAGTCATTCTTGTCTTGACTTTGGACGAGTAAAGATGTCTAAGAAATATTATATCAGTATTTAATTGCGTAATACAACCACGCTTTAACATATATATGTATTATACATTCTTTGTATTTGTGCAAACTACCAAATACCAAAATTTTATATCATACCAAAATAATGGCTATTTTGGTTTTCTTAATTTATTTACTTTCAGAAGATACTGCTTCGTATAATAACAAACACTATGAAAAAATAATTATTGATATTGGTTCAACGGTTCATGCATGATTCTGTGACCAACAATAAAAACAAATCATATAACTATGTAAATAAATTTACTGGTAGTTCTTTACTATATATTATATAAGTCTAGATTTTATTGATGTAAATTATTTAAAACATTTTCACAATTATACAGTAATATGTATTCCTTTATTGATATATAAAAGGGTTTAAAAACTGTACCACTAGTATGATGGCTTTATAAAGCCTTAGGAGTTTATGAAGGGATATTTGAATATATGTATATGTCACAGTCATCTGGTTGAATCTGCTATTTGATTGAATGACTATGTTTAATTGAATGATAGGATAACTCGTCAAATTGTTGAATGTAATGTTCAATGTCTTGACTGTAAGTTATTATTAGGTTACTTTCATTTTGTTTTTTTTTTACTACAAAGAATTAGGAGCCCCACAATCATCTTCCTTTGGTAAATGTAAAGCTTCAGCAACTCTTGCCATTCAATGAACGCGCTGCGCTAGTCATTCAATTGAATGTCGTCATTCAATGAATATGCTAGTCATTCAATCAAATAGCAGATTCGACCAGATGACTGTGACATATATGTATATGCAGGCTCTATAAATAACAGAAAGCAGGCTCTACAGTGCATCATAATTTATCAGATGGAATAGGTATATTAATATGTATGTACATATGTAGTGCTAGATGCACCTTGTGGTTTTACTTGTGGCTGAAACCACTGTCAATGCCTTTCATACGTTATTTCAAATGTTTATAGGTTGAATTAAAAAAAAAATAAAGTATCTTATCATTGGCTCTGGGTCTTGGACTATTTTCATAAAAAAATTCATCTTAATAGTTTTACGCATAGATTTATTGTACCTTTTATATCTGATTTATTATTGATATATTGTAATGTGTTTTAAAAGTTTATTATTTATAACTGATAAAACACCAACATTCAATAACAAATATAACACATGTATGTTTGATTATATTCTGTTTAAAGAGACAATCTTATCTATTCCTGCCCACTCATGTTTCCACTGTATATGAAGGGAACATGCACCTTGTTACCATATAACTTTTTTAACACAACACTTCATATTATATTGATATTTTTTTATGAAATTTCGCGTTAAAAATTTATCTTATGAATTTTCGTTTTCGCATCCCAAAATGTTACACATGACGTATTTTCTGATTGTATTGAGAGAGAGAAAGTTAAAAAAATATGGCCTATATAAAAGATCTTTCTCATTGTAAAAACCGTATTTGATAACAACACTCAAGTATGTTGAGTTAAGTTTTAAAAACAAGAACAAACCTATTTTTTTATTATGTTGTAACTTTAAATTCATGCTTTTAGCAATTTTTCCTGTACTATAAGACGTTGCTACGTACCAAATTTCAAGATTCTGTGTTCACGGCAATAGCCCTGTAGATTTTTATTCCCTTGCGATTGTCGAAAATTGCGAATGTAGTTCATTAATATAGTAATACAGCTACATAATACTCCAAATTTTGTCACCTTCGAAGCATTTCTAATCGGCTATTGGTCTTTTTGATCTCTCCCTAGGTTCAAACGAATTAAAAGAAGAGAATTTGAAAATAAAATACTCAATCTACCTACCTAGGTAGGTATATTAGAAAAATTAATAACTATTAAAACTACTGGAACCAAAGAAAAATGTCATTAAATAAACATTGCCGAAAATAATGCCTATTAAACACAGTACATAGCTAGTCGATTTTTTGATACTCACAATAAATCAGGTTTGATACTTTCACACCCACTCACATAAATATTCAATTCCCACTACACTTATTGCATATAATATGTATTACATAAGTTATTAATAAAAAAAATAAAAATAAATACATATACTTCTTTTCATGAATATATCCGGTATAACAAATTTTTAAATGTTAATTCATACAAAGACAGTATTGCATTACCTCACCTAATTTTTTTATATTTGGACCCTTTCAATTCAAAAACAGTATTGATCTGTTAGATAATGTTGATGTTTTTGAATTTACTCGATAATAAATAATAATCTTGTTTATGTAATAAAAAAAAATGTACAATACCATAAACTTCATTATTAATTTCTCATGTTCTCTTCTTGCTAGCCTGCAGCACTTTACCTATAGTTCGAATTGTATGACGTAAATTCATTTCATTTTAAATTGTTTGACTATGAAGTTGTAATTGCAAGCCTTACCGCTCATATTATTTACAAGCCCGCTAGTAAGCGCTGCAATATTGTCCGCCCACCCCCGCACACACCCCACACACCCCACATTGCACCTAACAGCCTTTTATTTTACACCGTTGTCACTTGCTTATTGATAGTTGACCTATACACATCTCGGTGATACCTTGTGTTTGTTATGATCTACTGTTATATTAAAATGTGGTCGATTCACGAGGACGTGACTTAATTAATTTTCAAATGAAAATGAACTATTTAGTGTGTTTATTTAATTTCGTGGAGCAATGAAAATTTCATCGATGTTTTAAAATGTTGTAAGGAAAATTAATTTTAGCGCCGCTACCACCGGAATTGCTTGATTTGTCGGAAGAGTTGATTACACGTTCAAGTAGCGACGGCACCATAGAAGAAAACTTTGAAAAGGAACTCGGTCCGCAAACTTACTCTGAGGTAATAATTTTGATCACTCATTTATTTCATAATATTTTTTTGTTTGCAACAATATTTTTGAAGGAGCAACTTTTTAAAGCTTTGTTTGTTTATAAACTTTTACATTATTTTTGTGTCATGTCGTTATTTTTGTGTCAACGCTATGCTAGCTAGCGGAAATAAATAACAATGCAGCTATGCGAGATTAACCTAAGTTACTCATATTTAATTATTAAAAGTTAAGTTAATTTTAACACTGACCCATCGAAATAAATTTAGACCTTTTCAAAATATTTAATCAATAAGTTGAAATTTAGAAAGCATGCGTCCTTTCTATCGTGTGCATAATACAATTACCCTGAATTTCAGAATAGATATAGATATGTAGTACTGCGCGGCGCTCGATCGATATTAAAATCTAGGTCTCCCAGGGTAGCGCAACAGATTCAGGTCATTATTAACGTGGGCGTACAAGCGACCTCTAGAACAGTATACGCTTCGTAGAGTTCCCGCTAACTTAACACCTACAACATCCTCATTATATTGTTATCATGAAAATATACTAATTATTTTTGTTACATGAAGCGTTAATTTGTTATCCCTTATTACTAATATTTAGCCCTTATTTTTCTTTTCTCACATTTCCATCAAAACCTCCGTTACATTCAAATGTTTTGAATTTTTAAATCTTTTGTTATTTAATAGGTCAAGTTTTACACTTGAAAGACTGAAATATAATCAGGTAAATTATATTCCTTTTCATTAAATGTAGGTCAGTACGATGCTTGAATCTTTCAGGTTGAAGTTAATTTATTTCTTTATAAATATCGCTTGTATACATTTGTGCAGATTATCTCATGCTCCCTCGACTATGACTTGTTCTCGGAACTAAATCAGAGTAGGTTGGTCGAAGTAGTAGGCGATGATGATATCGGTCGCCGAATCATTGTAGTATCGGCTTGTCGCCTGCCTCCTGCTAAGGACATACATCCTGACTATTTGCTGCGGTAAGCCTCGTTGTATTATGGTCTCCATACTAGTCAATTAGCTTAATTTCTTTCCTGGCATAATTTCTAAATGAGGTTTATATCATCAACAGGTTCCTTATGTTCACATTGGATAAGTACGTGGAACAAGACTATAGTGTCATCTATTTCCATTATGGTCTTACTAGCAGAAATAAGCCACCATTGTCTTGGCTTTGGAAAGCGTACAAAGCGTTCGATCGAAAGTACAAAAAGAATCTCAAAGCTCTGTATCTCGTACATCCAACAAATTTCATACGAATCGTTTGGCAAATGCTAAGACCCGCCATTAGCGTTAAGTTTGGTAGGAAGATGATGTACGTTAATTACTTACATGAATTACAACAATATTTAGATTTGGAAAAAGTTCAAATTCCCGAGCGAGTAATTGAGTGAGTATACATTAGTTAGTTGTGTTTATCTTGAATGGTTTGAATTTTATTTTTGACTGTGTATATTTTAGGTACGACAAAGTCCTTTTGTCAAAAAATCCACGTGCCGCAGAAATAGCGCGTCAAAATATGGAACGTGCAGGGAAGCCTCAGGAACGAGGGGAGGCCAGCGCTAAAGACAGCCTGTCGCCTCCCTCCACCCAACAGTTCGGGGTTTCTTTACAGTTTATCAAGGAAAATAATTCGGACATGGTTGATGCCATTCCGCCTGTAGTGCGGCAGTGTGTTGAGTTTTTGTCGCAACCAGACGGTGGGTTTAATTTTATTTTCACTTTTAAGTTTTAATTCAAACATAAGACATGTTTGAATTAAAACTTAAAACATAAGGACACTTAAAATAAAAGAACAATAGTGTATAATGTTACGTGTTTGTTATAGCTTTGGAAACAGAAGGCATATTCCGGAGATCCGCAAATTTGGCAGTCGTTAAGGAACTGCAACGGGCTTGCAACAGAGGGGAAACAATTTCGTTTAAAAACGATCCTCATATTGCTGCTGTGTTATTAAAAACATTTTTACGGGATCTTGAGGAACCCCTGATGACATTCGATCTTTATGACGAAATTATTCAATTTCAATGTGAGAATGCGGCATGTTTTTATCTTGCTATTTTAAGTAAAATTTGTGGATTTTCGTTAAAACATTTTAATTTTTATCTTATTTTTTTTCAGCCTGGCCAATAAGTGAAAGACCAAGGAAGGTAAAAATATTAGTGTTGGAGAGACTTCCGCTGGATAACTACAAACTGCTTAAATACGTTATCCAATTCTTATGGAAGGTATGTATTGACTATTGACCCATGTACGTGTTATCGCTCCGTCGAATGGCCGGTTGCAACTTTGGCAATTTTTCAGGTTCAGGACAGAAGCTGTCTCAATAAAATGACAAGTAGCAACTTGGCGGTCGTGTTTGGCCCTAACTTATCTTGGCCTCCGACTGGACAAATGTCACTTCAGTCAATTGCTCCCATCAACGCATTCACTGACTTCCTGCTCGAAAATCAAGAAACAATATTCATTATTTAATAATCGAAGTTGTATGTTTGAGTACGGCAAAATGTTTGAGATCGAGTCCGAAGAGACGCTGAAAATATGAAACCATTTAATAAAAAATAATATTATAAGTTAACCGGCAAAATGTGTCGTCTTTGTCGTACCTAAATTTGAGATTATTCTAAACGTAATTTATATATTGGATGGTCTAATTAATGGTTGAAATAAAACCTAGTTATATTCATAATAACATATAAATGTTGATGTCTAATACTTAGTATCGTTTTAAAATGAACGGTAGTAATTATTGTTGATGTTGTTTTGTAACGAAGAGATCTAATATTGTTCTTAAGAAGTAAATGTTACGAGGAGTTGCATACAGGAATGAATATGTACATGAAATGTGTGAAAAAAATTGCCAAAAATTTGGTGCCACGTTTCATATTATGGTAAATTAATCTATCACGTTATTACCCGCTCCTAACCTGAGGTACTTGTTGTTATACTATATGCACGTTAGCCATATTTTTTAAAATATAGGTACCCTACTTTGTTTTACCACAGTATTATTCCACTCAAAGAGGAACTTCAGATATTTGTATAAGCCTGTTCTTAATAATATAAATGGTTTGAAAAAGTCATAATATATTTTTTTTAGCGCAACCTAACATTATGCACGTCATATATTAGTTTCCAAAAAGCGTTTATCAAAATATAAATGCTTTAATGAGATTTGTGTGTCTGCGCATTCGATCCAGTTGATTGTTAGCAGTACTCAGCACATCGGAAATAGCGAATTTGAAGACTGATTTTAAACAATAGTAGAGTGGAGTGGTTTCAAACATTAGTTCTAAAATATACGCGTGTGTTACGTTCACATTATGGCGTATTGGTTTTAGCACTTTTCTGTGTTTGCTCTAATTCGAATAGTAGTTGTGATCATGACTCGATTCCAATTAAAAATATGTCAACACACTCGTTTGTTTATAGTACAATTATTAAACCACCATTATCATAACCTTATTTAAGTTATTTAAGTATATCGAATGATAAAAATCGCACAATACGTGGTAGAAGGGTACAAATACGTTGTATCAATATACTTTTGTATTTTATGTTTAGTTACTAATATTTCTCATCTCTTGTAAGTTTTTAAAATGTGTATTGTAATTGCGCATCCATCTTGACTTTTTGACAATTTTTTTAAGTTGGACTGCAGTAACGATATAATATACAGTGGTAATTAGGCATAATATTATGTATTTGTCGTTAAATGGATGTTTCATATTGTATTATAAATTCAATAATATACTATAAGGGTATGGAAATTTGTTATTTGTCAACGAAACAAAATGGGTATTGGGTATTTATGGATCTAACCAAAAATGTGCATAATTATTTACTTATAAATGTTTAGTTTCTAAAAGTATTTGTTGTAGTGAAATCATGTAGATATTCAGGGTGTAGATGAGATTGTACGGAAGTCAATACACTTACTATGTGTAAAAAAAAAGTAGCGATCTGGTAATGGAAGAAAATGTATTACTTATTTTTTTTATATCAAAAAAAATAAATGTGCACTAGGTGCAGCACAAAATAGGTGGTGGCAATCAATTATAAATTTTAATAAATAAGGATCTATCAATTGATCAATTTACATTTGACATAAATGAATTATTGATGAAACACCCTGAATGTTTAAAACATATTCAAAGTGGTCTAATTGGTATCTATAAAAGCACCAAGATACTACTAGTTACATAGGTGCAATACGAATTAAGGAAATTATATAATTTGAGTTGTTTGTAAGTATACCAAAATTTAGGATTAATCCAATTAGGTAATAAACATACGATGTTAAATGATATTTTGTATAACCTTTTTATAAAAATACTAAGTATACATTATCATATTTATTTGTCCGGTTATAGTTGAATATTTGTCTTTGTTTCTACTTGTATTTTTCCATGATCTCTATATGTTTTTGATGATTTTTCCTTTTTGTACATTCCTACATTGATCTGTATTTTTTTCAATTCTATCCTAATAGGTACATCAGATGAAATATTTGAGAATTTCAAATTGACTATCGGTAACCATCGATATTACGATTTTATAGTATAAGTATAGAATATATAACGTTCATAATATTATGATGTTTCTGTGGATTGTAAAGTCAGTAGTCGCAAATTGATGTTCAAATGTTAAAATTGGTGTGAAAATATTGTAGTGAATACTGAAAAATACATTATCGACGAGAGCTTCTTTATATGTTTAATTAGAAAAATGTTGATGGTACCTATAGACACGTGTCCTAAGCTTTATAGTTATAACTGTATAACCGAGCCTTATGAAAAAGTAGGGACCGTTCCCTTCTTCTGGTTGATAAGTAATTTGGTATATTAATATATCTATTCGTATATGAATTGTAACGATACTATATAGCATGTTCTAAATTACGGTCTAATTTTTGTTATACATTGGTAACATTATTTGGGAAAATGTGTAAATGTAGGTATCACAGTTATAGTAAGACCTAAAAGTGCCGTGAACGGCTTGTATTTACTATACAGTTTCAGTTCAACTACATGGTATTATTAAATAATTATATGCAATGATCAGTTCAAATGTTTACTAAGTTGTTAGACACAAACCCCGTTATTTCATTTGTTAAAGTTTATAGGTCTACCAGAATCTGATGGCATATTTATATTAAAGAAATAAAAGATTTTCATGTGGCAACTTTATTTGACAACTATCAAATTGGTTGTCAAATTATTTGTCTTCTTCTAGTTGATGAATAATTTTTAGGATTTTGTCTAAAAAATCTTCGAAAATGTAGAAAAAGCCGCTGCGATCACAAGCAAGAGGTGTTGTTTATAATGTGTATAGAAAAATATTCGATGAAGAAGGGTCAAACACATCACAATTTTCAATTTTGAAGATTTTATTGGTAAATTGGACTTACCCGTTTTGATACTTTAAATTAAAAATATTATAAGTAGGTAACTATAATATTGTTTGTTGTTTACAATATAATTTTATGAAAACTTATTACAGGAGTTTCCAATACGGCTATTCGTCAAGTCCAAGCTGTCCAAGTCAATTTTATAATGGGTGTATCTGATAATACTTACGAAAATAAACATAGCTCTATTTTATTTTTATTTTATTTTATAAAAATATTATAAGCAATCTAGTTTTGATCTGCATTATTATCCATATTTTCACATGGAATAATGATAATGAATAAACAAATATAGGTATGTGTAAATAATAATATGTATTACCTATATAAAAGTAATATGTATATTATACATGTAAGTATGTACCTACATCATATTAAGTGGATATCTCTATTATAATTGTCCACTTATGTAATGTGACCTAATGATATTGAGGACAAAATATAAAATAAGCAGTATCAAGATCGTTCAGTCCATTTTCCCTAGGGTTGCACACTCAAAATTTTGATTTCCCTAATTGCCATCAGATTCTGGTTTACCTATACTTTCATCTCTTTTAGATACTTACAGACTTTGTCACTGTAGTCTTTATTATATGTACATTAAACATACTGTAAGTACTCTAATTATATGGGTAATGCACAGCGAAGTAACGATATATCGTTGATTAGGTATTAAAATATAAGTCGTTGTTTTCCGCAGTTTTGTATTAGCGAGATCTCATCGCTAATTTTGTGTCACTTTAATCGTGAAGTTTAATTTCGGAGAAATATTCTTCAATGAAATACCTATGTATTAAATTCTTACAAAATGTTTTGAATTGCGTATCTTTTATATCTCACGGTTTCCTACGTTTACGATCTGCCTGAATGGTTCCAAACTATTTTAATGTAACCGTCTTTATATACAGTCGTCCGTTATTATATAATTATATGTATAATAATAATAATTAATGTAAAAATAATATGTTTGCGTGAGGGGAATATTTTGTTAAGCCATTTAATATAAATGAAAGCACCTTAAATTTACAGTGTATTTAAAAACCTTGAATCTCGTATAACATTCCACGTCAAACTACTACTTATTTTCTCGCTGAATAATATTCATGTAGGTATATCGGATATGTTTAAAAGTTTAAAATTATGTTTATTTTACATCGCACAGATATTTAAAAAAACGGTGGGTAATATTTTAATTGATATTACTATGACATATTACTGTATATCTTTATATCTAAATTATTTCTCTGTCCTTCTTTTTTTCATTTCTCATTTTCTTAATCTATGCATACCAAAGTTGTGAATTTAGAGCAACAGTCATTATTACGTACAAAAATAACATTATAATATTTGTTATCATTATTTAGAAGTAATACCTATTAAGTATAGATTAGGAAATACATTCGATGTTCTAAAGAATAATTTAAGTTAAGTAATTGTTTATTTTATTTTAACAATATGTTTACAAACATTAAGCGTACCTATAGATAAATAATTTATTGTCTTCAATAAATTTGATTTGAAAGTTAGTGGACCTTTATATATGCTACATAATATTATATTACTTTAATCAATCTGAAATTAAAGTTTCAAACAATCAACGTCAATAACACAATTTTTGTAAATATTGTATTACCTAAAAATAAATATATTAACTAATTAAAAATAACATTTGTTTTATTTATTCTTCCCTAGTTATTACAACACCAAAGCCGTCAATAAATAACAAGTAGATATAAGTACAAATCTAAGTATCTTTGGTCCCGGTAGTGCCTCGCCAATACGAGCCATAAGTAATTTTTCTAGATCAGAAGGTGAGCATCAATCTTTATGGAATAATTTATAATAGCAAACAGTTTTTTCTCAAATCATAGCTACATTATGTCTACATTATATCCACGAAAGAAATAGTCTTGAATTTTAAACAGGATTTGAATTTGTTCGCGGTGTTTGTACTTTGTAGTTGAACTCTTCCGAAACGGCTTGACCGATTCTCGTGAAATTTTGTGTGCATATGCAGGGTAGATCTGAGATTCGGACAACATCTATTTTTCATCCCCTTATATCTTATTAGTAAGGCAGAACTACGTTTGCCGGGTCGGGTAGTATTATTTAAGTACAAAAAATATTTTTCTCGATATCTGTGATCTCAAAAATGTTTAATACTTATTTAGATATTATAATTATTACATTACTCTATCATTATACGAATTTGATAAGTTTTCTCTCTTGTCCACAACACTAATAATAATTTTTACAAATAAAATGATTTCAATAAAGTTATAATAGGTTTCCAATGTATAAATAACATAGTGGATCGTACCTAGTAATTAATTGTGTTATACAGTACGTAGTACATAATATTAACTCAATGTATACAGGTGAGCGGCGCGCTTCGGCGCAGCGCTCTTGATGTTCGATCCGAAGTATCGAAGCGAAAGTAGAGCAAACGCGAAATTAAACAAGTATTCTGAATACAGCGGCATTAATGTTGTTGTTGGAGTGATTTTGTAAATATTTTAATAATGATGTACGGATGGATATATAAGCAAATTATTGGTAAATTGGGGCACTATTTATATTATTGAAATTTTTCATTTGAAGTCTTATGTGAATAAACTATGTAAATTTCTTTCAAAATCTCCTTTAAATGCGGTGTGTAATTATATTATGAAAAACGGAAAAACAAATCCGTTTTGTTACTATATTGCTTCTATGGCGTATTTTTTCTAAATATTCTTTTTCCGTTTTAAAGCAGTAATTCATGAAGCATAACCTACTCAGTACTCCGATTAGACCGAATAGAATTCATTGAGTTACCACTACATACCTAGTAGGTATGTACCTACCTATCTGTAATCTAGATTTAAAGTTTTGCTAGGGCTTAATTAAACTACCTAGCAACACTACATAATTATATGACGTAGGTAATAGGTATCGATTCTGTAAATTTTTTGAACAATGTTTCCATTTCTTAAAATTATTTTAGCTAGGTAGTTTTGAAACAGTTACAGAGATTGTAGATTTTGGAGCAAAATAGGCAGTCACAAGCATGTTAGCAAATTAACTTATTTTATATGCGTAAAACTTTGCGTAAAATACATTTTAACGAAATCGTACATTTTCTAATTACTTTTTTAAGGAATAGCTGAATTGTGTATTTCGAAAATAAAAATTTTAGATCAAATATTTATGTGATATATTGTAAATTCACCTATATTAACGCACAAATAACTGCACGAATGTACTCAAAAACAAAAAGGATACATTTCAGTATATATTTTTTACAATGGCAATTGGCAATCAACTATAGCTCACCAGGCGCGAGCGCCAACTAGTGACTAATTTCCGTAACTTCTTATTGATATCTCTCACCGAGAGTTCATGTAAAATTTTAATATTTGTGTTACATATTTACTAATTTTATGCTTATTTATTATGTGTTTGTGAATAATTTGTTGTCCGATGCTATGAAAAGATAATTTCATCTAAATGTTCACGCTATATAGCAAGTGCCGTTCGGAACCTATGACATTCAATGAACTCGATGTGCGTTTTGGCCATTTTACTTGGCTTGCGTTAGTGATTCGTATGTAGTCACGTGATCTCAGTGGATTTTGGATCAATGGCGCCAAATTGTTTATACAGAAAATGTATGTACATTAAAACCTTTTTAAAAGTATATAATATACTTAGAATAATGTAAAATCGACCAGAGTATGATATACATATACATATCTATTATCTATAGGTTTATTGAAATGTAGTTGAACAAAATGATGCGTAGGACTAACGTCAATCTGGCAACAATACAGTGCTGCTATCTATGTTGTCAATTTTGTTATGTAGTTTCAATGGAGAATATCTTTGTGATAAATATTTACTGTTAATGTTCCACAAAAAGAAATTACTGGTATAGTTTCGTGTCCAGTGTTATTATTTTACGTATGATTTCTTTTTACCCGTGTGATTATCTGCATAAATACAACAATTGCTTCGTTTGTGTTCGATAGTCCCATGGAGTACGATACTCAGGCCCGCCATACATTTTACTCATGCAATAGTGAAACGTCAAATGAAATTATTATTCATTTCCCTCGTATATTCTATAATAATGAATCATTGCTAAGATTTTAAGAAGAACAGGTATTTGATACACTTTTCTGTAATCGTTGTATAAATATTGCACATAACAAGTTGACATTTTGTTTCTTACGTCAAAAATATTTTCGATATAATAAGCTAAAAGAAATAGATAATTGTGAAGTTAATATGGGAATTTAAGTGGTTAAAGTTTGATTTAAAGTTAATTTCCTTTGATTTAGTAGAAAAGATAAAGTTTATCCATTACTGGACATGTAATTATACTGAAAAATTTTTGCTCATAAAAATCTTAATTATCACAATTGGGATGTATTAAAAAGTAGGAATATATCAAAACAAACGTTATTATACTCAATTGAATTATTAAATCTACCTCTGGACCCTGAAAGTAATTGGTTACTTATTTTTGTATTTCAGGCTGTACTTGTTGGTGTCTTGTGGCAAATTGAAGTACCATTATGTAGCAAACTATGTGACATTTTACACAATGTTATTACCACGCTCAAAGTGTAAAGTAGTGTGGGGATCGTGAACATGTAGGTTGTGAAAAAAACTATTAAAGATGTCGTTGAGAGGCACAAAGCGGACAAGTGGGGTCCGCGGGGACGAAGCAGGCACATCCAAGCGCCGCAGAGTGGAGTCTGAAGACGCCCTCTGGCAGCTTCGGCCTGTGAGTGACCTCAAGATGTCATCCATTTATAACAGAAATGCCTCTGAGGCACCTGCAGAACTATTCAGGTTTGTGCTCCTTTTTATGAAGTGCTTTATTTTTAAATAATATTGTGATACAAAATACATGTGTTATAATAATACTATGTTTTATGCATATGCAATTGTTCCTAAACAAGTGAATTGTGAAATGTATCTCGAATAATATAATGGCAAAATGCTATTTGCTCTTAATTATAAGTATTTATAGTATTTATTTATGTATCATGTCAAATGCAATGCAAATGTTATATATGTGAATGAAGGAAATTTTAAAAATATAACCAATACTTTTTATTATTATCATTATCATAATATATAAATTGTTTTTAAAATTTTCTTTCACTTTATAAGCTGATGCAATTTGAATTATATTTGTATACAATTTAATATTACTTGCTCAGCAATTGAACTTAATTTTTCTCTTAGTGCCATCTACTATTCATTTATAAAGAGGAAGGTTAATTTTGATTATGAAATTATTTGTGTGTATATTATACATAAATAAGAAGATTGTAATAAATAATTATGCATTTGAACTTTCTTTATAAAATTATTTGAACAAATAATGAAATATAAACACAAAAGAAGCTTTCTTCTTTAAATGTTTGCAATTGTATTTTGTCAAAGCATAGCTAGGTATAATAGTTTTTTTAGCAATTCATTTAAAATTATTGATGAATTTAAATGATGCTCCAATGCCATCATTTTCATTTCAAAAGAAATTTACTTCACTCCATTCCATAAGTACTTCTTTAATAAATTGTAAGGATTTCATTTAATAGTTGGTATTGAGAGTTATAAATAAATTAAAAACACAAATGTTTGTGTATGTTCCATGATTACTTTAAGATTTTTCTCTACATCATATTATTAACATGAAGGAAATAGAATTTATCACCATATGATTTGAAGTGTACCAGCAATCTGTTAATTTGTTAACAATTGTAAAAATAGCAAGTTATATTTTAATAGAAAGGCATTGTAATAGTAAGTGCGATATATATATTTCTTATGTTTAAAAATATGTATTAAAGCTGCTTATTCATTTGTAAAACATAATACGTTATTGATAGTTTATAGTGAAGATTATCTGCTATTGTATTTAAACTTTATCATGAAAATAAGGATTGTCACTAAGTTATATCATTTCAGCACAATTAATGTATACTATAATTTAGAACATTTTTATGTACATATATCATTTCATTAATAAAATGTCTCAAATTTTTCTAATTTGAAGCAAAGCAAGTGTTGTAAGAAAATATATTGTAATCTCAATCATTTCATGTGCAGGCATGACAACGTTGATCCATTCGTAACAGTTTTGTTTCATAAAAATTTCAGGAAAGATTTCATCTCTATGATGAAACTAGCTGATTCTGAGCCACTAACACCGAGTGATTACTGGATTATCACAGATACTTGGAAGCAAGATTGGGAGCGAGGGGTACAAGTACCCGTCAATCCTGATTCTTTGCCAGCACCAAAAGTCAAAATCATTAAAAACCCAAAGCCACCAAACTTTGTTGAATTTAAACTGTAAGTAGGAAGCAGTCTTGACTGTTTCAAGTGTTTTAAGTTTTTCTTTAATATTTTTTTTAAATATATTTTACTTAAATTGTGAACCTATTTTTATAGACCCAAGGACAAATACATTCATCTTACCAGAGATGCCCACTATGAAGCAGACAAACATTTGCTCAGCACAACACCGACACAGGCAGAGGCTGCTTGCAGCTATGACCTTGATGCCATGGATACAGCTTGGCTGAAGTTGTTGAACGCCGAACGTGCAAGAGCTGGTGCAGCAGCCATTACAGAAGATCAACTTGAAAAAGTGATTGAAGAATTAGAGGTAGGTTTATTTATATAATAGGTTTTATTGCTTAAAATATGTCATGTCAAATGTACATATTATCTTTCATACTGGTGTTTACCTTTCTTTTGAATAATATAGGTATTTCTTTCATGAATCACAAGAAAGAAATAAAATAATGTAATATTTTGATTATCTGGTAAGAAATAAGAAATAAATATTTGTAATAAAAATCACCATACAAAGGAACAGAGGACATAAAAAAAGATACCTTGACTTAAAATTGAGTGGCTAAGTTGTAGATCAACATTTATTGAACAGGTTTAATAGTGCATTGTCATATAACAGTTTGTAGTTTCATCATCATCAGCATATAGAAAGAAGAAAGAAAGAAAGAAAAGACATTTAATTCAACACACATGAAAGACTTAAAAATAAAAAACAGAAATTAAAAAGAAAAACACAGTGAAATTGCGATATAAAATAGAAACATTAATATTAATTAAGTGTGATTCTGTGTGCTGAACAGGGACACCACTCAGGAATTCTGCGGCTTAAGAGCTGCAGCACTGATTTTCAGTGGTTCCCATGTTCCCAAATGTACAGTGGCAGAAAATGAAAAATTTGAATAAATTAAAATAGATACCTATATACCTACATATATACACTACATAAATATCAAAATAAAACAAAATTCATAAGTCAAAAGAAATAATAATAATATGATTTATTAATAAATAAGTAAATAAATACATTCCCAATTCTGGGACACGGTTCTCCTGTAAGGGATCAGGCCATAATCCACCATGATGGCCAAGTGTGGCATATATGGAGTTTTATTTAGTCTTAATAGAAGAGTTGGCCTTTATTTACAGGTTGCAAAGAAAAAGACTATATAATTTACACTCTAAGTTCTAACCTCTTTCTTTTGATTGACTTGACTTGATTCTAATTGTGTATTATGAGATTGTGAAAGTTACTTTTGAAACTTCACCTTTGTGAAGTTTCTGTTAGTATAATAATAGATTTAAGTTTAGCTACCTAGATTGACAATTGCTGTGCTATAAATTTAAGCTATATTACTAAATTGATAAAGTTGAAAAAAAAAGAGACTTGGACGATAACACAGCAACTTTATGCTAAGTTAATGAAAAACCAGATAGGCGCAGAAATCGAGGACGACCAGACCTCCGCTGATTAGAGGCCGTTGAATAAGGCTTAAAAATGATTGGTGTAAAAGCTAAAAATACCAGGCAAAACACCGGGAACGCTGGAAGTTAACATTGACCCAGGCTGAGGCCCACTGGAGCCAATAGTGTCTCAGATGATAATAGTGTGAAAGAACAAAAAAAAATCTTTTGAATAAAGAAAAAAGTAAAGAAACATCCTCAATTTTATATAAGTTGTGCTATGTTCTGAAAATAATTTGCTTTACTATACAGGACTCTTGATCACTCTTATGACCTAAACCTAACCTGCAAAGACTCAAAAAACTGATAATCTAAGAAAAGTAATATGTATAGGTATACTACACTTAGGTCGAAAGGCGAGTTGTAACTACCGATGCAGCTATGTAGACTCTATCATTAAAATTCAGACACTATAAACTACCTTGACACCAAGATTTTGTTTTCATCAATATCTTTATTATTTGAGGTTTCCATTAGTCTTTCGTCGATACACTTTAAAATAAACTGTTTCTCTATCCTCTGAAATGGGGAGCCAAATATTTTATATGTTCTGGAATTGAAACAAGGCGAAAGTGCAAGGTGTATACCTGAAAAAAGAAAATGCAGTATATGGTAAAGTATTGATAACCGATTAAGATGGTAGAAGTGTTTTTTTAAATTCCGTCCTGGTTATATGACTTTAAAATAAGAACCGATAGAGCGCTATCCTTCTAATATTTCTGTTTTTTATTTAGTTTCTGTCGACTTTTACGTGTTATTTTTCCTAAGAAATGTAAATTTAACAAATAACATTGTATACATTGAATAATAAATATAATATTGAATTATGATGTGTAATTTAATAAAGTCCTTAGAAATAGAACTCTAAAATTGTACTGATGTGCTATTGTAGGGTTTAGAGTAAATAAATAGATAATAAAATTAAAAAAAAAATGTTATCTGTCACCTGGAAAAGTTAGGGAAAGTCGAGAAGTAAGTGTCCAGCACTCGTTAATGTCATCTTTCTGCCGACAATTCGCCACCACACGCGGCAAAGGTGACTCAAGAAGAAAATCATGCTTAAGTGTGTTTTACCTCAACAGACTTACCACTTTTTCTGAAGCCTATAAATATTTTGTATGAAAATCAAAGTACATAAAGCAGGTAAGCTGTTGAAAACAACTACTTACCATTCTTCTAGTTCAAAGAAGTCACATTTTACGAGGAAGGCATTTATTAACTGCCAGGAAGATAGGTTAAGGACAACAATGATGAATACATAAGAAATTGATGTATTTTTTACTATTTAATGAGAGGTGTGATACAAAAACTGCAGTTTGTTATGACTCCACCTACCAAATTCTCAATTCATCACTTAAAAATGAATAGAATAAAAATAACAATTTTTATTAACAATCTACAAATATATAATACAACTTTACGAGTTTTTTAATGAATGGTGGTACATATATAAAACAATCCACCGACTGACAAATCTTAGAAAATTTCAATCTAAGACATAATAATGTGAATAACATGTTTTCAACATACATATTTTTCATTTTGTAGAAGCAAGCAAACATGATTTATGATTGGTTAATATTAAGAATTGTATACATTTTAAACACTTTATTATTTTTTTTAGTACTCAAAATTGTATGTTAACATAAAAATATACTATTTTTTACAAGAATGAGTGAGAGGAGGAAGATTTTTAAAATAAATAATTGTATAGATAAACATAAACTGTATTATGTAACATGTGTTTGATGAACCATTTTTTGTCACCAGGTACGGACATGGGAGAAGATTCAGTCAATTATAAAATCTGAAGAGGGTTTGGGACTGGAATATGACGAGAATGTCATATGTGATGTGTGCAGATCTCCTGATTCAGAGGATGGTAATGAAATGGTGTTTTGTGATGAATGTAACATCTGCGTGCACCAAGCATGTTATGGCATTACTGTTATTCCAGAGGGTAAGTTTTGTAAGTGTTCATGCTATTATAATATCTGAATAACAAATCACTTTTCAACACGAGTTTATTTTTGTTACAGGACAGTGGCTATGTCGCCCGTGCCGAGCCGGTGTCAAACCAGACTGTGTTTTGTGCCCAAATGTAAGTGGTGCCATGAAGTGCACTCCTTCTGGTCATAAGTGGGCTCATGTCAGTTGTGTTCTTTGGATACCGGAAGTATCTATTGGTTGTGCCGAAAAAATGGAGCCTATTACAAAAATAGGATCAATACCCCAGTCACGCTGGTCCTTAGTTTGTGTTTTGTGCCGTGAGCGAAAAGGAGCCTGCATACAGTGCTCTGTAAAGACTTGTAAAACAGCTTATCATGTGACTTGTGCATTTAAACATGGGCTAGAAATGCGTGCAATTATTGAAGATGAAAATGCTGATGATGGTGTTAAATTACGGTCATATTGTCAAAAGCATAGTGTGAATTCTAAAAAAGAAAAGTGTACTGGTTCTGGTGAAGAAGAGGAGGAATCCAAAAGAAAGCGTCGTAAAGACATGACTTCAGAGGAAAAGAGCCAAGCTAGAGCAGCTCGCCTACAAGAAATTGAAGCTGAATTTGATGAGCATATTGGTATCAACGATATTAGCTCTCATCTTGATGTTGACCAAGACGCCATAAGTTACATTTATAACTATTGGAAGTTGAAAAGAAGGGCTTGTCACAATCGGCCGCTTCTACCGCCAAAATCTGACAACAATGAATTATTAACTCATAGACAAGAACAAGCTGATCTGGAGAAGATGAAGAAGTTTGTTCAACTTCGTCAAGATTTAGAGAGAGTACGAAATTTATGTTATATGGTTAGCAGGCGAGAAAAACTTTCACGATCCTATTTTCGGATGCGCGAACAAACATTTCACAAACAAATTGCTGTGTTATCAGCAGAGGTTACAATATCAGCGCCCGAATTGTCGGCAATTATTGAGGCAAATCATGGACCTTCTATTTACGACAGATTATACTCTGGTCCAAATGCTCCTGATCATGAAAATGACTTTGATGATCTCCTTGCGCGAATAGCTCCACAGGAATCTAGTGACGATAAAAAGAAAGATCGTAATGGTCTCGTTAGAGGTGCAAAGTCAACGAATCCTTACAAAAAGCTTTATGTCAATGGATCTCGTAGAGGTGGTGTGTATACCGGTCTCTCTAGTGAAGAAAGTGGTGCAGAAATTGGTCGTTCTAGTAAATACCGAGGAAGAGCCATAGGGTCAAGTACAGATGATGATGCAAAGAAATTAAACTCTTCAAAGAAGAAAGTTTCACCCAAAGGAAAAGGGAAAAAATCACCTAAAAAGTGTGATCAGAGGAAGAAGAAAGTACCACAATCAAAAGCAATTGTGGAAAGCAGTTCAGAAGAGGATACTGTAAAAACACGCCAAAAGAAAGATCAATCAGGTAGTAAGACACTTCAACAAATGGAGAAAGAAATGGCTGCTGGTAGAGTAGGAGATTCTGGGTCAGATAGTGATGAATTAATTCCAATAAGATCTACTCGAAACAATAAATTCCCAGTTGATATTTATTCTGATAGCAGTGAAAGTGTAAAAGAGGCAAAGGTCAAAGTTGATAAATCTCCAACTGAAAATGATTCTTTACAATCATTGCCTAGAACAAAGGCAGCAATGAAAGAGTTCGTTCCTAGCCAACCTGAAAACAAAACATCAGCAGATCCCAAACCTTCACCTAGAAAGAGAGGTAGAAAACAGATTAATAAAGACAAGAAAGTATTAAATAAATCTATTGAGTCTGATGATGAAGCAAAAGATAAGGAAAATATTAAAATTGCTAAACAAAAAGATAATCCAACAGATTTAATTGTTCCTCAACGCCAAGCTGCTAAGAAGGCTTCTGAAAATATGCGCTCTACTACTACATCAAAGAAAGATGAAACTTGTGTAGAGAAGCCAATGAGTAGTGATGATGCTAAAAATAAACAAAAAACGACTCAAGTCAAGGCCAAGGGTAAAGAAATAAAGGATCCAAAACCTGCAAAAGTTGGCAGAAAGAAATCATCAAAAGATCAAAAAGAGACTATTGCATATGTCCCACAAAGGCAGGCTGCGAAAAAAGCGGCAGCACATATTAAGAGTGGCCTTGGGTCTAAAGCTCCAGTTGTAGAAACAGTTGATGCTGACAAAAAGAAAGATGTTGATAAACTAAATACATCAAAATCTCCAAAGAAAGATGACGCAAAAAGTACTAAAAATGTCAAAGAAGAAAGTTCAAGTTCCTCATCTAACTCAAGTAGCAGCAGCTATTCTTCATCGTCTAGTTCTGATGAAATTAAAGAAAAGCCAAGTATAAAGCCTACAGCTAAAGCACGCGAAATAAAGCCATTTCCGAGGCAACCTTCAATGTTTTCACCTCATGTATCTAGACCGACAGTGGATTTGCCCTTTCTCGACAAGGTGTCAAGACCATTGTCTTCAACTAGTGCCTCTAGTGATTCCGATAGTTCGAAGGGATCCCGATATTCTATTACGCGTCCTCGCAGACGCAGAAAAGCCAAGACCGTTACAGAAGAGTCCCCTCACAAGACTCCAGACAAGAAGCTTAAAACTTCCGAACGGAGGTCCGAGTGTGGGGGCTCATCACCGACTACTGAAAGAGAGGAATCGAGTCGACCCAACAACACGGTTCCCGCCGCGCGTGCTCGGACCAGAAGCACTATTGCAAGCGGAAATATGTCTGATAAGTCTGATACCAGAGCAAGAAAATCATCTCGGGAGCTCGAACATACCCCTCCGCCAAAACAAAATACCGAAGAGAGCAGCAAGTCCGCTGAATCTACAATTACGAAACGGCAAACGGACGAGGCGGTAGAGGAACAAACTAAAGAGGAAATTGCTATAATTGATCATAGTATCAAATCTGATGTATCTGTTTCAGAGAATATGGTGATAGTTGATGATAAAATATCTGATAAAATGTTAAGTCCGGAAGAGTTTAATAATCAAAAGGAAGAAGTTAAGGATGAGAAAATTTCTGGTGATACAAAAGATTTTGAAATTGAGGCCGAAAATAAATCATCAAGTAATCACGCGTTCTCAACAACAACAAATCTATCGCCTCCTAAAGAAACAGTAGATAACTTTGAAGATGATGCTATCAATACTCATGAAACCTGGTTATCACAGGCTCCAAGTCCACACATACATCCACCTCCAGTTGAAAAGCCAGGTGATCACGAAAAGTATATGACAGAGGATAAATCACTTGATGCAGATTTTACAGACAGAAGTAGCATAAGAATGATAGCTAAGATACAAGCAAATCTCAATGAAAACACCATGATAAAATCACCAAAGACACCCATGGATGCAAGAACAAATACAATTGATTCTATTGATGTAGATAATCCCATGTCGCGAAATAGTAGGAAACGCCCCATTGATAAGAAATTTATTACACAGGATGCTAGTCATGTTCAAGGAGTAGAAATATCAAAGAGTGCTAAGATACCATCTGTCGTCAATATTTTTCCCAATAGAAATATGTTCTCGCCACAGCCTCGAGAAAATGAACATTATGAAATTGACGTATTCCCATCATATTCGGAATTCATATTAAAAGAAGATTCAAAGGAACAAGGTGCACAGGAAACATTAAATCTGGTTGATAGACTCAGAATGCAGCTAAGTAACAAGAAAGCACAACCAGAGAACTTAGTACCGGATGAGAGTTTTACAAATGAAAATAAGGATATGGTTATTGATCTGATTGGTATTTGCACACCCAAGAGTGATCATGGCAATATTAAGGACAGTTCTATAAATTTAATTAATGAAGAAGAAAAACATAGCTCAGTAAACGAAACAATAACACACAATCATATTCCAAAAACAGTTGAGGCACTTCAAAACTTGACTCCCCAATCACCTCAAAATCCCCAAGCAATGCTTACAACAAATTCCACACTTTTTCATCAAAATGACCATAACATTCTGCGAACAACAAATGAAAAATTGATGGACTCCATGGGGTCTAAACACGAATCTCATACAGAACATACTAATGATAGAAAATATGATGATACTGCCTCATTTAATGAGGACTTAAAGGAACCCTCCACAGTTAAATCTGATATGCACTCTGCTTCTGAAGTTGGAGATAATATATCACTATCCAAACAAAGTGACGATTCCCAGTCTATATCAGTAGTTGACCACTCTATTGACAACAATGATTTGATACCAGACCATACAACCTATGACAATAATAATTCTGTTTTAAACTCTGAGATTGCAACTTTGACCTCTCCATACATATGTAATGATGCAAAATGGCGGGAAAGCAAAATAGCAACCAGGAGATCATCAACCTCGAGCACAAATTCAGAAGCATCCCTTGGATCTCAAAAGAATAATTTGCATCTAACTACATGTGGTCGCTCAGATCCACGAGATACTAGAGATCTTCGAGATCCCCATCAAAGTGGTGCTATAACTGAAATGGAACCATACCCACCAATGCCCGCCTATCACGTAGATCCGGCGTTATCGCTGAATCAATATGCTAATTATGCGCCAAGTCCTTCTCCTTATATGGCACCATTGGCTCTACCACTGTTTGCTCCAGGAGCATGTCCTTCTTCACAGCTAACCTTAACATCACCCGCGCCAGGCATATATCCTACTTTATCCTACTCTGCACCACCATTGATGCCGCCATTACCAAAACCTGTATTTTCGAGTATTTGTGCTGCTTTCACATCTTCTTCTCAGAATATTGCTATTACACGCGCCATGATTTCATCGCCGACATCAAAACAAATAGATTCGCCGTCTGAAGATATCGATGTAACAGGCAGTGATAAAATGTCATCAATTGCGCCCTCCAGTCCCACCATAAGTGTGGGTTCATTTACCGAGGGAAGTAATACAAGGGATGCATCCAAACTAAATGAAAATGCGGAAAATTTGATTAATTTACAAATACCAGAGTCAAAATCGCCAGCCAAAGTAATAAAACCTTTGCCAGCAAAATTACCTGGTAAAAGTCCCGGAATATCACCAAAACAGACTGAGGTAACAAAAGCAACAAAGAGAATAAGCAACAAAAATAATAGAAGTCAAAGGGGACGAGGTCGTTCGAAGAGCCGCGGCCAAGGAGCTCATAACTTCCCTGCATCTCACTATATGGGAAATTCTATTCAAAGTAAACTAGTTGGAACTGTATATGATTTTGAGGAAGAAATAGCCAATGACGGTGTAGATTTAAAAGCACTAAGAGAAAGGCCTAAATCAATTGATGTAAAAGATGATCGTAAATCTGAACATAGTTATAAGGAGCCATCGCAATCGCCTCGCACTCCAAATCCACAACCATTAATGATTGAAAGAAAAGATAATAAATCACCAACTCCAGAACCCCGAGATGGTCCAGAATCTCCAGTAAATAAAAATAATTTGGAACATACAGGTTTTTCACAAGTACAACCTGTTCTACCGGGTCCTGTTGATATGCGTACATATTCTATCGATAGCCAGCCTCCAGCTGCCACTACTGACGTCTATCATACCCATCTATTAGCTTTCGCAAGTGGAACTGCTGAACAACAATTAGCTGAAATAGATGAAGAAGTTGAAAAACAACTGCACACTGCGTTAATGGCGAGCAATCCAGAAACGGAATCACAGTCAGATACATCTAATACCCAAGTCAATCACGCCAATAAGGAAACTTTGGTGGCTCAGTTACCAAAAGTGTCATTATCAGACTCAAGGAATCAACTTAAAGTAAAAATTAAAGGCCCCTTTTTAGACGCAAACTACTCGGCCAGCTCTGCACCACCTGTTGTGCCAAAACCACCTGTACCAGTACACGATCCTAATACGAGCTTATTGAATGTATCCACAAGCTCAGTTGCGTCAACAGGCTCCACAAACCTAAGACGTATGCGTAAGAAAGAACTTTTACGGCAGTATTGGACTCAGGACATGAACATGGATGATCCAACCAATACTGCAAACATAGGTATCGTGCCGCCTCCCGTAGCACCACAGCCTCAATTAGCCAGAGCCGTCATAACAATACCTAAAGCTGTCGCTTCAATGACTAGTATACCAACACGAGAGGATTACAAGATGACGGAAACTACAGTGGAAAAGAAGAAGCGCAAGTCCAGCGCGCTATCGCGTGAGCTAAGGCAATTGAATAGTGATATTGATCTGTCAGATAATGTTAAATTGTCAAAATTCGTAGCTGGGTTAGGACAGTATCCAAAAAGACGAGCGCGTGTTGCTCCTCCTAAGCCCAGTCCTCCTTCACCGAGTGAAACTTCACCTGTTGCACCTAAACTTAAGATTAAGATCGGATCTAACATAGTGCAATCGATGCCCGAGGATACATCGGGATGCCAGTTTCGACCTCCCAAAAAGCGACTCCAATCGCAAGTCATACCTACGCCTAGCATGGAAGACTTAAAACGCGAGAGTATGATCTACCGTCGCATGGTAATGGCGGACTTCGAAGAAGATAAGAAACCTAAGAAGCCTAAAAAAGACAAAGGAAAGAAAAAGAAGGACAAAAAGTGCGATAAAGAGAAGCTATTAGTGGTGAACAGTGAAAGTGAAAGTGCGACAAAGTTAATAATAAAAATAAAGCGGCAAAAGGATGAAGAAGTGAAGCAGGAGCCGGGAGACGGCAGCGCGCTGGCCGGCGCGGCGGCCGTGGTGCCCGAGCCGACGGTGGACCCGTTCGACTACGACCCCAAGGCGCCCGACCCGCTCGCCATCGACCCGCCCTTCTCCGACTCCACGGCGGCGCTGCGCCGGATACGCACCGAGAAGGTGACGCCCATCCGCTTAAAACGCAGCTCGCAAGGCTCGGGCTACGTGATGAAGAAGGCGCGGCTGGAGGCGCAGGCCGGCGGCAGCGCGCCCGAGCCCGCGCCCGACGACCCGCCCGCCGTCAGGTGATACGGCAACTTTAACACGGGACTATAAACTCTTCTTGTTGTGAGTGAACCTTTATTGTACATAGTTACTTCAGGAATTTAATTTTACCTTTAAGTGTAAATTATTTATTTGTATAAAACGAAAGCTCAATTTATATCTTAAATATAATTCGAAGCATGTCGGAGTATTTAATGAATACACAATGTTATGTGATTTGAAATAATTTAAATCAATAAGATTTATATACAATTAACTGTATGACTCGTAATATGGAATCTCATGAATTTGCTTCATAATTTTAACAGATGACTATGACTTCATTCACATCATATTTAATGGTATTTATGTATGTATTTATTATTTTTTTACTTCATTTTTTACCAACTCCCTTTAATGTAATATAGAACATTATATTATAATACCTTTTTCATTATATATTTATTTTAAACATAATATTGAAAAAAGACAAGAAATTACTTGAAAGTTTGAAACATATTTGACTTGAATTATAAATATATTCATAATCATGTTAATTGACCATTAATATATTTTGTATTTGTCTCATTGAAACAAGTAATAAAACACAGAAACATTTATATTAAATGTCTTCAATTGCCAATGAATAAGAGAATAATTCAATTTTACTTAGCATGTTTTTATTTGGTGCTTATCTAAACTAAATATTTTTTTTATAATTTACACATATTATTGCTGTTCTGAATTATGTTTTTATTAATTATTAATATGAAACTAATTTTAAATTTATTCACATTACACATATAAATCACAAATAACGATAATCTAATTAATTTATGATCCAAATCCTTTTAAATGTTATAATGAATATAATTAATAATAATAATTTTTATTGTAAATTAATATTTCGTCTATTTGCATATCACTTTTTGTGTATCAATAGGAGTAACTGAAAAATTACTTTTTGTAATGAGAATTTGAGGTCAGATTCTTATCTTATGAATTCGTATGTTGTATGCATAATAATAATGAATGTGCAATATTTGCCAATACTCATCGGATAGTCAGGTTTGAATCGACCTTCACGGCCGGTAGTAGTTTTAAGTGCATGTTTGTTAAGTGTAACTCGTCTCTTAAATGTTATTTCATCAGTTTGTAAATAGAGCATATTTATTAAAAATCAATTTTAGCCAATATAAAGAAGGAAATTTCAGAATTGTGGTTAATTCTTTGCACTGTTGTAAATTTATAGTTTTATTGATCATTAATCAGAAAGAACCTGAGTTTTGATATTTCCTCTTGTTAATATACATTGTCAATGTTTATCGAAATCTAAGATTATCATTTCATTGTAAATGTCATCGAAATAAAAAAGTAGTTTAATCGAATTTGATCTTTGAAACGTGGTAATAATAAGCTGTCATGTGTTAATTAATGTCAAATTGTACAGAAATTCGTGCATATTATACTCTGCAAAATGCAATTCTTTGCTGCTTACACCTACTTCAAAATTCATCCATTTCCACACACATTTACAGTTACTTTAGAACAATTACTATCTTAGTCGTAGATGGTGTAATGAATGACACTAAAATATTTATTTTTATACAAAATCCTAGAAAATATAAATTTTAATTACTAAACATGCCGTTATGTCGATTTCGGATATAATTATTATTGTTTGTAACGAGAAAATCGAAAGGCTTTTAAAGTGTGCATTTATTATTTTAAGAATTTTGTATGATTTGTATCCATTCACGCAAAAATAAAAGTTAAAAAACTAATTTGAATGTAAATAATTTATCGTCTGTAAAAATATTTTATCGACTATATGAGTATTATTTTTTATACTGACTGGTTGAGATTTCTTTTCACACAATTTGTCTAGGTGTGCGTAGATTTATGATAAATAATATATTATGTACACCTACATTCATAGGCTTTCTAGATTGTGCACGAATTTCAAGTGGTATTTTCTTGCGCTCGATACATTGAATAGAAACAGAATCACTTTTGACGTATTGTAAATTGTGTTAATTATTTTTAATTATTTATTGAAGGTACGACATTGTCACTTCGATAATAATAATTTGCGTTCGAAGACATGTTGTATTTTTTATTAGATTAAATATGCAAGTTGTTGACTTGACCTTAACGTAAAACTTTTAAACACATTTTAAGATAAATCCCCAAAAAAATGTATGCTTTACAACATAATTTCTATTAAACAGTACGAATCTTATATTTGATGATGACTGTTTTCTGTAAAACGTTTTAAATATTTAATCAATAGTAATTGATTTTACAATTCTTAATCTTTCGCTTTGATCAAAAAAATGACATACTTTCAACTAATAAGTATAAGGGGGTGTTTTAGTATTTATTTATAAAATAATTTGTCGCAGGCGATACCAGGTATGGAGTGAAAGAATAATTTTAATAGATTGCAGTCTAACCTAAGTCGCTAACCTTTACTTGCTAATATTAAAAAAAAAAAAACTATTCGCAGGCGAAATATTTTTATTTTAAACCGATTATAATATAAAATTATGAATGTCAGCTAAATCAATGAAACAATGACATGTAAATAAATAAATGAAAAAAAGTAATAATTTCAGAAATATAGTTTTTTTTCCAGGATTTTAAATAAGGGAGCTTTTTGATGCCTATTGTAAAAAAAATCTCAAAATTTCAATAAAATTCTCTGTTTTTCAATCAGGAAATGTTTATATGTATTAATAATATAATCGCAATCTATAATAATATATAATTATTTAAAATTTATTTATGCCAATATTAAGAATCGTGAATTCAACAACAAAATCACATTGAAATTGTCTTCCTACTTCTGGTTAAATCTCATTTTTATTTTTACACTCACAAAACACACGCTGCTTTCAAAATCAAATTGAAAGTGTTTATTCGGCACTATCGCATTTGATATCACCTGTCTACGCACAATGTTTTCACAAGAAATAAAATCATCACACTTCAATGTTTGTCGAGCATTACCTTATTACTGTGATTTGTTTTAATTTATACATTAATTTTTAAGAATATTTAGAGTAATATGTATTTCGAGATTCCAATCGTTGATAATGACGTTATCTCTGCAATGTAAATAAATTAAATCTATTAATTGGCGATAAATATTAAATGATTTTGGTACTACTATATATATTTGGTGTTATTTAGATTTGAGCTTTGAGCGTATGATTTTATATTTTAATTTACCGAGTTTTAACTACTGTAAGTGTTGTTTGGAATCGTATTTTACTTTTAATATAGTAAGCGTCGTTAAAATGAGTGTTGTTGAAATATTAAATGTGTTACATGTACGTAAGAGGTTATAGCAGTCTCAGTAGTGTTGGCCGCTAGAGGCCGCCCCGATCTCTTCGCTTCTAGACTGCCTTGGAGCTTACTCGAGTCATTCGAAATAACCTAATAATTACTTTATAGCATTAAATGTAGTCACAAGCTTTCGATAGTGACCGACCCTCAGGTAGCTCTCAGTGATGGTTTGTGTAGTATCTGTTGATGAGAGACAATCTTTCAGTATGATATTTATCTACTATGTAAATGATTTTGTGTGCCACAGTCGCAAAAATTATCAATGTTAGATATAATTGACTTGGCTGAATGACTCAATACAGTCATTAGGTTAAATACATATATTATTATTTATGTATTAGTCCATAAGTGTAACTTTAAGAGAGATTAACACCTAATACCATTATCCTTATAAGTATTATGATCAAGAATATTTCCATTGTTTTAAAAACTTAGATTGTTAGTAATTAAATTTAAGAATAAATTGTACAAACTACTTATGTACAGTGTAGAAGAGTAAGTGACAGAAAGAGAGATGCTAAGAAAGCAATGTGTAGCAAAAGGATAATGTAATGTAACGCGGGTGTTGTAAATATTGTAAGTTTCAATGTGCACATAGTCGCCTCCTTCATTAATAAATTTTTTAGATCAATTACTCATATCTTTCATTTCTTTTTACCACTTAATATATTTAAGGTGATTTCCTTGACACATACATGAATAAGTTTTCAATGAATGAATAGTTAGTTGTGCTTCCTGAAAACAACTAAAAATAAATAAATCACTTGCATTGATTGAATTTAATTAATCAGTAATAAAAAGTAAAAACTACATACTATGTAGTAGGTATGTACCTAGATAATATTATTATAAAAATCATTATGTATTCGTAATCCTACCAATACCTTAAATGTGAAAGTTTGTTACTCCATCAGCATAAGATCACTGAACGGATTTTGATTACACTTAGCAGTGATGTAGGCTTATGTACAAGAATAACAAATTGTAGAAATGTTTGCTTTTGCCCGCTGATGAAATCTCGCGACACAGCTAGTATTTTTTATACATGATAGTTTGAGAAAGAATGTATAGATGTACCTATGTTTGTTATTCTTTTACGCAAAAAACTCCTGAGCAGGTCTGTATTACGTCTATATGAGATTACGTACAGGGATAGATTACAGTAGTACCACAGGTAGTACATAATATTATGTACCACGCTCAGAGGGCCGAACAAACTGTAAGCAAAAAAAAAATAAGTTTGTTGGTCTTAGGTATATCGTCTAAAATAGACTAATAGCACACATAAGTAACTATGTGGTTTCAATCACAATTAATTTTTATATTTATATTAGTATAGCTGTTCAAAGTCCGCCTTATAAATTAGACGGTATATCGTCATTATACGGAGAGAAATTAAACAGGCTGCAGTGGGCGAGTCGTTTATTAGAATCAAGTAACTCGAGTAAGTATTATTTTTTAGGCTTGTTTCAAACAAAGAGGTATCTACAATCTTCATCTTACTTAAAAACCACATTATAAACTAACAACTCGAGGCATAAAATTTGAGCGCCATTTTGACGTCACAACAATATGATCGATCCGTGTTCCGAGAATGCGCGCCAAATAATTGCGAATTTATTTTGATCTATTTTGGTATTATTAAGAAAACGTTTGTTTTGAATTATAGCTAATATTTTAAAAACTGTACGGTAGCGGTTAAAATGGAGATTTAATTTTCGAAATAGGTAATCGAATAATTAAATTACTTTCAAAATATTCAGATTTGTTCTATAAATTTCATCGTTACTTGATGGTTAGTATTTTACTTGTTTGGGTGATTGTCAGTTCATTTGTAAGTGCGTCAATAGCAATTTGATAAAATTTACCTTTGTATGGACCATAGAAATCTAAATAACAGTGTCTTGTTACGACAGATCTTTAAAAATGAAATACTTAGGATTCTAAAGAAATATTTTTTTCTAAAATAAATGGTGGTCAGATATTCCTGCGCATCAATTATCATATTATTAAGTCGTTAATGTAAGGTGGTCCATTTGTGTGAGCGAAGCCGCGGGCGGAAAGCTAGTCCATTTCACATGCACTTCGTCGATTTTTTTGTGTCTATTTCTCAAAATCAAAAATGTATACTTTTATAACCTACCTAGTTAGTACCTAGTTGTAGTTACTCCAAAAATTTCCAACCGATTTCACATTCATACTTATAATATTATCCTTCATAAATTAAACATCTCCGATCTCTATATTTTTGCCTTTCAATTTTAATAAATAGAAACATTTTATTGTTATAAAAAATTCATTAATATGTACTTTTCTAAAACACTAATCTATAATACTCTTATGTTATCGGTGTTCGTATCATATCTTTAGATTACAACATTATCGAGTGTAAAGGATTTCACTACTTCAGTTGATACAAGTTTAATTTGAAATTATAGTTAATTTTTTTGCATTACAATGACTTATAGTCACACTTTCGAAAAGTTAGTAACCGCGTGCTCGAAGTCATGTATTATGAATGATTTTATACTTAAAATATTTGTTCACATAGTTTTCCTCCAATAAAATCGTCAACAGTTTTTTGTTAATGACAAATAAAACAAAATGTCCAGTTACTATGAACGTAAATACGGGACTACAAGATATTTTCGGGTAAGTTAAAGTTTTAATTATATTTTCACATATAGGTATAGAAGCAGGCAGCCACACGATAACTAGGTTATAGGTACCATATAGATAGGCATATCCAACTTATCGGGACAGGATATCGTTGAGTATAATTTATTCCCGATTGCTGCCACAAGGAATTACTAATCGATACGTCGATTGTAGTCAATGGAAAAACCCTTTGAATATATAATAACAAATTTCCCCGATAACTAAGAACAAATTATAGCGATGACAAAGGAATGTACCTGCCTACTAAACTTGCGTTCTTTTCTTTAATTTGTGTTATTTTTATACTTAAGTACGTTAAAATATTAAAAGTAAAAACGAATGAGACAACAAAAATTAATGACAGCTGTCTACATTAGAATGATTTGTATTTATATTTCGTAGACTAGCTTTCCGCCAGCTGCAGCGGCTTCACCCGCGTAGGTATTCAAAGAAAACCCCGCATAGTTCCCGTTCCCGTGGTATTTCCGGGATGAAACCTATCATATGTCCTTCCTCAGGTCTATTTCTGATAACCCCCCCAAGTTTTCTTTAAAAAAAATATACAATGTACCTACAGTTTTGAATTTCCTAGGATTTAAAGGATGGTTCTTATGGAAAGAAAACGAAAACATGTATGTACCATAGGCGAACCCGGGGCGGACCAGTTTAGTATCTATTAAATTATAAAAAAAGACGTGTGGCACTCGGGGACTGCCGCGGTAAAGCTATTGCATAGCATGCCTTCAAGCCACACCTCCGAGCCCGTCGAAGTGGGGAGCGTGAGGTTTTTTCGTTACGGAATTTCTCGATTCGGTCCCCGCGCTCAAGGCCCGCGATAGAAGCTATGCAATAGCTTAAAAAGAACTCGGTTATTTTTTATGGCTCAAACATTAATTCTACAATGAAATATAATTATAAACGCGACACTTGTATTGCATGTATGTTTGTATATCGAACATGTATGAAGTTTAATACAAACGTAGGAAACTGGATAGATTATATCGGGTCTTTCGGCAGCTCGTATTGAGTGAAATATTCTATCAAACATTCAATTTATTGTTCATCCAATTATGCCAAATCACCATACCTACCAAGTTACACAATTGTAAAGCAAGCATACCTAAATGATAAAATTTTATGATAAAAATAAATGTCCTCTGTAGCCGTATAATTTAAATGTATTTTGTTGTAAGTAGTACGTTGTTTTCAATAAGTATAGTTTAAAAGAATCTAGCTTATTATTAGGAAACAAGTAATATCTAGTTGGACTAGCATTTTAAATGGAAAAGCTGTAGAATATCGTAACAATAGTTATCCTCAATTTTATTTTAAAAAAGCCCCATTAACTGTTCGAGTTCCGTAGGCGGATTTTAGCAGTCATTACTCATTAGTAAATGATACCTAAAGATATTCTTCATGTAAACAATAGTCATATCGACTTATAATAATAAGAGAATTTTTAATTTTGATAGGAACTATATTTATATCCCTATAGGTACTTAATTAGGTTTTCTGTTAGAAATTGCTCTATACTCTAAAAACTAGTGTAGTTTTATAGGTAAGTATCTAATGATATTATGTATTAGTAATCAGTTTTGCATATTTTCGCGAAGCCGTGCGCGGAAAGTCAGCGACAGATTTCGTGCCATTTCCTTGGAGGTATTGTTCGTGTAATCGTTAATTTCGAGGTACCTATTGTTTCTAAATAAACGATTTAAATTTCGTACATTGTTTAAGAAGTTCGTGTATCATTCAGCATGGTGACAGTCAGCTTCAGCTCCGCTTGTGGATTTAGCCACCGTTTCGTAGCAAAAATATAGTCATTTAGTCCAGCTTGAAATTTAAGCAATTAAAAAGTCAGGTGGTTGTAGGTTGGTGGATTCTGCGTCAGCTGGTCATACAAAGATGTTAAACAAACACTTGTGCTGGTGACGCCAACTTTTTAATTGCTACAAGATAGTGATTAGTGGGTGTAAATAATAAATAATAAATCCGGAAAAGAGACCAACATGTTCGATGATACACTTATCCGGCGCCTGTCTCCCGGACCATACGAGATGGGTACCAATGCCCAATTAGATTCAATGCGTCGTCAATTATTTAGTAAAAAATACATGTTTCCTAATTTTTATTTCACTGCGAACTTCTAAGAAGGAATATTAGAATTTGTACCTAGTTCTTATTCTGACAACTTAATTAGCCCATACCGGCATTTTGAAACGACTATCTATCATCGTTTATGCAGGTTACATAGTACCTACTACAGTGGTACTAAGGGGTGATTTTTTAAGAGGTATAGGATTTGATTTTCAAAAAAAACACAAAAAACTTGAAAATGTTGATGTAATCTATAATGGAATTGATAAAACGATCAATATAATTTAATGTTTGAAGATGATTTCATGCAAATGATGGCCGCGGCTCCGGTTTAGATGGCCCATTCGCAAGGCCTAATTTCGGCACACTCTCTACAACATATCGGCCGGTATATCACGAATACTTAAATGCTTCAATATTGGCTACCAGTGCGTCAATCGTTGCTGGTTTATCCCTGTAGGCATAAGAAATAGTCCAAAGGCGTTTGATCACGCGATCTAGGCGGCCAATCGACGGGCCCAAAACGTGAGATAAACTGTTCGCCGAAGGCGGCTCTCAATTGGGCTATTGTTTCGCGTGCCGTGTGGCATGTGGCACCGTCTTTTTGAAACCACGTGTGAGGCATGTCCAATTCTTCCATTTTGGGCAAAAAAAAAAAAATCGCCAATCGATGAAGTGCATCGCGCACTTCTTAACCGACTTCACACTCTCTTAACCGAGCATGCATTTTGATAGAAAAATTCAATAATTTGCAAGCGTTGTTCGTTCGTAAGTCGATTCATGGTTAAATTATAGACCAAACTGAACAAGTTTGATAAAGACACAAGACACGATTCACGCGTGATCTATCAAAAACAGTATTGCCAAAAAGAAACCAGCAAAAAAATCACCCTATACATAATTATGTCTATCTATTGTCTGTATTATGTAGAAAGAAATAAAACATATGTATAACAACCTGAGAATTCAACATGTGTACAGGTAAATTAGCTTGGAGAAATTTTTGCATATGTAGTGGTGTGTATATTACTCAGATCTTAGAGCGCGTTTCCACTATATCGTTCTGGCCTATACAAAAATGTTTCGATATCCTAACATTACTATTTAATTTTATACTTATTCCTAGCAACACTTTTGTTTTCAATAAAAACAACTTTTAATTTGAAAGAAAATGGTTTTGACTTTATAAAAAAATATATCATTCAATTTCACGTCCTTGAGCAAACGACAAGGCGACTACCGTGAAACAATAAAATATCGTGTCCATTATAATTTGTTTCATAATTAATATTTGACCATAATAATTACGAAACAAAACAAATAAATAAATCGTCACTTGATAGTGGAAAGTGGAAACACGCACAAAACCATAATAAACCAGTTTACGCTGTCCGCAGGTGCCAAATGCAGTTGTTTGGTACCGTTAGAACATAAAGCACACATTTCATTCAAAAATTATAATTATTATGTACGTAGTTTAATTGATAAAGGAGAATGACCACGGGTGGTATCGGTAAAAAAAGGAGAATGACCACGGGTGGTATCGGTAAAATTTGAGTTGTGCCACGTATTCGTGATATTGTTAATTCCTATTTGTATTTATAATGATCATATGTATCACTATTAAGTCTTAATTATACCGGATAAATTGAAATAATATTAAAAGTTTGTGTTTTGAAACATGTATGACCACGTATGGAATCGGTAAAATACTAATTGTGTCACGTGTTCGTGATATTGTTAATTCCTATTTGTATTTATAATGATCATATTTATCACTATTAAGTCGTAATTATACCAAATAAATAGAAATAAAAGTAAAAGTTTTTGTTTTGACACATATATCTATCTCTCTTGCAAGCGTCCTGCGTCATATGTCATAGTTTCTATTTGAAATGAATCTTGAATGAATGTGTTCGACGCTAAGGTTCGACGCAATGTTCGACGTAATTTATTTTGAAATAGGTAATGTTTATTACGATTTACTTTTCACATTTGTCTTGTAAATTAAAATATTACCTATACGTAATAAATGTAAAACTTAACGTTCATCGTTAGTTTAAACTCGATAAAGTATTTTTTTGAAGTGTTGAATAAAACTATTGTTTTATTTTTATTGTCGCGAACTGCGGCTTATTTATATAAAAACTTTAATCGTTTCTAAAAGTACTAACATCAAGCTTTAAATTGAGCTATATTTCATCTTGACACAATAAGTTTGATTGCGATACCAAGTGCCATAGTCACTTGGGCAATCTCCTTTTGTATTTGTTGATTGTTGTTATTATT
>CAJQZM010035695.1:0-16964 GCA_907164665.1 Colias nastes | reverse complement strand
ATAGTATTAAAATATCTGAAATAATTACTGTATTAGTAGGTACCTATGTGAAAAGGAATGCAATCAGCAGGAATACTAACTATTTACTTTAAATTTCAAATATAGTTAGGTAATATAGTTTGTTAAGTGTTAAATATTTGTACAAGGTACCTACGATGGGATTGTCATCGTCCTTTAGGACAAAAATCCCTAAATAAAAAAAGATTAAAAAAATTGACGCCAAATAGTGCTAGAGGTGTTAGTCTGCAAAAATTCACCTGAAATAAAAACTTCATGATTTGCATAATAACTAGATAAAAATTAACCTACTATAGAAGACCAAAAGAAAAATAAAGAAAATACACATTTACAACATTGAACCTTTAACTAAATTGTGATTATCTTTAAAATTTCATAACCTTAGAGTACCTATTTAATCGACATTTCCAGTCACGATATAGTGGAAAATGCCTATTATAATTTCGCCCACATTGTAAATCTGGAATACATTAGATCATTAGTTTCCGAGGCAATACACAATCAATCTCTCTAGATTATCGTATTATGTTTATTCTGATTTCATTTCATGTAATATGCTTACATATTCAGGGTTGTATGCTCACCTTTTACATGGTAATAAAATCTACACTAATATATGTATTATAAAGAGGAAAACTTTGTTTGTTTGTTTGATTGTAATGAATAGGCTCATAAACTACTGGACCGATTTTAAAAATTCTTTCACCATTCGAAAGCTACATTATCCACGATACGAGTAATATAGGCTATATATCATCATGCTAAGACCAACAGGAGCGGAGTAATGCGGGTGAAACCGCGCGGCACAGCTAGTATCTAATAAAAACGGAATGAAAAGTAGATAGTTTACTACACACATACCTACGTTGTTTTTTAGAATTTTACAAAAGGACAATCTTCATTAAAGTGAAAATCAATTCAATAATTATTTCGTATTTTATAGATAGATAACTTACAGATAATTGAGTCGTTTTCCCAGTCATTTTCCCAGTTCCGCAGCCTCCGTAGCAAAGGATTTTCTTTACAGACAGACCTTAGACAGACATTTTCCCTGCGAAATCTATGACATACACGTGAAATATAATTATTTTAAAATATCGTTTCAAACTTCGGATTTGCTTCTTCTTCTTCGAATCGTGGACGAAGCCAGAAAATACATCAATTTTGCTAATGATTACGAATTTTTTCTTAACATGAATCTGTATACTTCAATTTGTATACTTTTAATAGAATTCGTGTGTATCTATGCAGAAATCTATTTTATTACATAAATTCGAACGCACATACAAAAAAACCGTGAGCCAAAACAAAAAGATTTTTTAAATTCAGATTTTAAAAGAATAACTAATAGTCAATAACCACTACAGCGAAGTATTCCTAAGTAATAACTTAAGCCGAAGTAGGTCCCAAGTGAGTCACATAGCCTTAATCTAGGTAATGTAGGTGTCATAAAATTTAAGTGGAATTTTACATGCGGGAACATTGGAATTAAGTAGAACACGCTAGACATATTAAATCATCGCATTAGTTACGTATTTTGTTGAAGTTTTATGTAAAATAACATTTTTTATCAATCAAAAAACTATCTAAAAACTATATATCAAAAAACTATCACTATATTATAATATAAACAAAGTCGCTGTCGCTGTCTGACCGTCGCGTCGCTATGTACCTATGCTTATATCTTTAAAACTATGCAGCGGCTTTTGATGCGATTTTTCTTCAAGATAGAGTGATTCTCGAGGGAGGTTTAAGTACCTATGTAATTACTAATTTTATTAACGCCTTTACGCCGTTAGTACACCTACGCATTCGCGTGCGGCAGCGAAACAACGAAAAAACTGTCAGTAGTGTGGCAGGATTTCGCATATGATATGTCTCACTCTAGCACATAGATAGATGAAATAGTTGCGTCCTTGTCAGTATTGTTTCGCAAGGAATTGCGAAATGGCCATTACACAGACGCATAAGTTTCGCTAGTGATGTTTCGCATCACAAAGCGTCAGATCGCGATCTGTCGGTGAGGACAGATTTTCGCGCCATGGATGCCGAAAATACTTAATTATTTTTGCATTCTTTTCGAGATTATCCCGTATTATACGCAATTGCACACGCAGATTATAAAAATACGTACAAAAAAGAGGTAGCATGGAGAAAACTTCAAACATGGAGAAAATTACAATGGCATATCATAAATCATTGCGAAAAAGTTGCGAAAACATTGCTGTGTACTAATGTTCCACAGTTATTTCGCTACGCAGTAGTTCCGCAGAGATTCGCTGCCGCATACGAATGCGTAGGTGTACTAAAGGCGGTTTTAGACAAAGCGGGTGAAGCCGCGGGCGGAAGGCTAGTAATGTATAATAATATAATGTTACCTTTAGTGACAGAAGTGTAACCAATTATGAATCTTAATGAAATAATTGAAAGTTCGTTACACAATGCTATGTCAAATATTAGTTTACACGCAATGTGATCTGTTGTGGTGTAAGGTGTCATATTTTTGTTCATTAACAGCAACAATGTGTTGATTATCTAGATTTTATTAATATTTGTAAAGAATTATAGTTAAAAGGATTTTATCATAGGTACCTACAGAAAAAACTTTAAGTAGGGTATAGGAACCCATGAACTTTAGAGAGATTAATGTTCTGGTAGATATTGTAATATAGCTAGAACCTACATCGAAATCTAACAAATAGATAAGTATTTTATTAAAAACAAAATAATCTTTAAACTGTGATCCAAAACAAAAACAAATCGTCACTCCGCAACACACATCACACATGTAAGAAAACACATAAGAAACAAATATAAAGGCCTTCTGAACCCTCGCTCGCCGTTTATCAGAGTATCTACTATCCACAAATTGCGACGCTATAGTGACGATCTAAATCTCGGCTGATATAAATCTCCTATTGAAAGAAACGTGCCCTCACATTCACGGGATCCTTTCAACCAGACAAACAGACAGACTCTGAACAAACACTCAGGAGCGAAGAGATCAAAGCGCGATATGATAGGTACGACACCGTTTAATTTGGCGCCACCTGCAACTGACAGGTCGCCATTTTGTAAGTTTTCGCGGCAGTTTCGGTTTTGGTTTTTCATGTGAGTGCGCGATCGAAATAACCCATTATGATATTTTTTATACAAAGTATTGTGTTAAATAAACTAAATATGGTTAGGTATTCTTTGTCTGTAACTTACAAAAAATAAAATTTAAAATCTTGATTACCAATACACAACACAAGTTCATTATAAATTTACTTTCTCATTCCATACAAGAAATAGTATTTTAAATTTAAAAGCCTTCGCATTTCCAATTTCCACAAGACAATGCGTGTAAATTTTTACTAAAGGGGCTTGCAAAGAAAGCTCTAGTGTCAAAATGTCAATGTGTGTTTAGAACTTTTCAGACAAAGCGTGTACGTGTGAAGAGTCGGGTGTATAAGTGGAGTGTTAATGAGTTTTCATTATTTATCATCTGGGAGTTAAGATTGGAGACGCGAAGGGGATTACAGATCATGAAAATTACATGTGATGTGAATAAATCGCGTTTAAAATCCGTTAAAATGTCTTTTAAATGAAAATAATCATATCTATCAATTTCTTGTTTACTTTGGAAGCTTAATTTAAAAACATAAATTGTAAAATAACATGTTGGATTCATATGGTTGATTTTACGAAAGTTATTTTTCACTGAAAATTTCAGAGAAATATGTTTTTACTGGTTGCATGTTCGATTTCATGTCAGTATTGTTCATTTAAATTGACACAGGATTAATTTATTTCAATATACAGGTACACCTAACTTGATATTACAAACATTAATTATTATTATTAGCAAATAGCAGTCAGTGGCAGCAGGCAGATGACCAATGATTGAATTCTTAAAACGTTAATTAAGTCTTCAGTTTCTAGAAGCGCAATATTATTTAGCTATCTTGAGAATAGTAATTAGAAAAAAATCTATTCTTTAATGATGTTATGGAAGCTTTTTGTCAAAGTCAGTTAATTTAGGATTTTTTTCATACAAAAATACATACGTTTACCGCTTGAGGCGTTCCAATATAGGTAACCTTATATAAGAAAGAACGAATAAATTAAAAACTAATTAATTCACGTTAACGAAAAGTCGATTAATTGAGCTATTTATAGACATAATTTCCTGCCATAATATGTTACCCACATAATTTGTATGTCTGTCATAACTTGATTAACATAGTTATTTGTAGTGTGTAGTGGAATTTAGAATGTAGAATTTACTTGGTAATTTTATTTTTTATAAATGCTTAAGTAACACATTTAATGGAAATTTAAAGACAACTTTTACCAGAGATAAAATATCGAATACATACATTACAATTACTACTTTATTATATAAGTAAGTATTTATTTATTTATTTAGGTATAGTTTAACGGCCTTACTAATAAAAAGTTAAACAATTAGCTTTTCATGCTGTCACGTATAATTTTAATTTATATATTGTAATTCATCCTCTTTTTTTAATTTTTAAACATACATTATGTCTTTAGTCGTAAATTGTAGTTGCACATTCCACGTCCAGTAAATAAATATTTAGCCCAATATTACACTTTGCAGACACACTAAACTGTCTGTTAATTCATTGTCATAAATCGTCTCTTTATTCTCTTTTCTTTAAAATCTGGTAGAAGTTTCTGTGAGCTTATTATTTTACAGGACACTTGAAAACTTCATTGAGAGATGCGACTATCCGCCTGAAAATATAATATCTTGAGGCTTAAAAATTTGTAGCCTATACCTCCAATTATTACTTCGTTACCTTCATCAATTATTTTTAAATATATAAGCAAATGTTATATATCTAATAATTCGCTTATAAAACTTCTTATTTTAAATATCTATAAAACAAGTCTAACCATACAAGAAATTATACAACTATACAATTTAAGCACCCTTATATTACTTATCTATTTATTGTTACAATTTTCTGCGTAACCAACTCCCGATCAACTCTTCAAACTTAGTTCTTCAAACTATTAAAACTTTCAAGACAGTCCAAAATAGGCCCGTATAAGAAAAGGTTAGTTAATTTGCAAGAAAAAGCCCGTAAAACAGAGAAGTTGACGACCACTCGACGCCTTTGTGTTCCGCTGAAATATTCACGTCTTGCCAATTTGTAGCTCGTCTTACAATGTAACTGCACTCTAGAAAACTAACAACTGTGAACCATTTTTATCTCTTTTGTGATAAAGTTCAAGTTGAACTCGAAATTTATAGTGTTTGTTATTTATTTCTGATGTTATTGTGTGATATACCTAATACAGAGGAGATGGCAATTTGTTGTGAAGTGAAAGTGGACAAATTAAAATTGTCTACGATAATTGTTTAAGCTGTTACTAAGTGATACAGTTTTTATTAATAATTGTAGGAGTTATCTATGAGAGGTCTATATGCTAAATATTAGACTAACTTTTGCAAAGAAAAATTATTGGCTTAAGTTATTTTATGATATTATACTTAGTTAAATAGTTCCTAGTAGGTACAGGATATGATAATATGGTAAAATTATTTAATGACAGACTTTGAATACACTTTTTCAATATATCTTTATTGAAACATTTACAGTGGATTCAGTGTAAATGTCTCAATTCTCACATAATGACTTAAATACAAATGAGTAAAATTGTTGATTAAAATTAAAAATAGTAAAAACATAATCAGCACGCTTTCTAAAAATACCTATAATTGTATAAAATATCACCAAAAACATTTTTTTTTTCAATAATCGCATGGATTATGCGAGAGTACTTAAAGTTCAATGAACACTTGTATCTGCTCTTCATTAGGTTCCTGCAACTAACTTCACTTGCGTTGAAACCTGCGCGCGCAATGCGACGATTTTCAATGCGACGAAACTCTTTCGCGCCAAAACCTTATACTTAGGTTATTTTCAGTTGTTTTTTTACCAAATAATAAGCTTTATAATTAATTATATTCAGAGAAAATATATTATTGATATATTTAATAAAATATTCTTTTAAATCTTTGCAATGAAATATTTTTACAAAAAAAAAATAATTTAACAATTTTCCACTGTCTGCCAATTTCATCATACTTACATTTTAAACGAGGTACAGTATTGTTCAATTCTATTGTTCATCTCTCATCAGCACAAAAGCCTCAGGTCGTATTAATTACTCTCCTGAAATTCTAAGACCTCAAGTGGAAATTTTAACAAAATACTCACGCATTAAATTCATAAGTATTGTCAATTCCACATTCCCAGTGAATAGGAACACCAATTATTTCCACGTAATTAGAGAATTTTTCTTTAACCATCTCCACACTCGAGCGCAAGCACTCCGGCTGCCAGGTAATTGTAAGCTATGACGCGTTCCCTCTAATTTCTTTTCTATGACATAACTACGCCATCAAGTGCACCACTCGAAGCAGTATCTCTAAATTTCAACAATTTTAAAACCCGTCCCATTCAATTTGCACCGCAGAAATTGTCGCAGATCTCGAAAAACAATATCCCCCAAATTTTTTTCTAAATGCACCCACGTAAGAGGCAATTAGTTATAAAATGTTACTCTTTTTAAAACCCCAAGTTGAATGCATCTTCCAAAATACCGAGACGCTTGACACAAGTGTCATTCCGTCGGTCTGACAATGGCAGCTATCCAAAAATTCTGCGCCTCAATTCATAACCAACCCTTTCTTAGCCGAGTGTTTATTAGGGAGAAACATTATTATTAATTGGTTTTTCAACAAGATAGCTTTTATAAGAGCTCCATAAAGGTATCCGAAAATAATCAGGAGTATGCATTAATTGTCTTTAGTCATATCGCTCGGTGAAGAGCAGGGAGTCGAGGTGCTTTTCGCCACTTGTGCGCTGGTTTTAGTGAATTTTACTACTTACACTTGAGGTAATGACGTGATATTTTGTAGGAAGAAGTCAGTTTTGTTTGCAACAAAGTAAGTAAAGTATATAGTGCTCTACAGCTCTAACAAGGGTGGATAATAAACTGAAGTTTGATATTGGGGATATGTTCCGGAGGAGTCAAAATCTCTGCATAGACTAATTAAACGCATGGTTATTTTAATTTTTATTTTCTAACGAACTAAAAAGGAAGCTCTTTTCTTCATGCTAGATAAGAAAATAGTTTTTTATTTACTCAACGTCAACTGAAGTCAATACTGTAAAATTTTGATCACTTCTGAAACATACACAATCGAACAACCATACAATACCATAGTAAACTACAGAACATAAAAAGTAAATAAGTTACCTTATATTATATACCTCGATGCCTCGATGTACATTACATCGACGAGCAAAAAGTAACAAGTGTCCAACATTAATTTAATGATAATGTTTGCGCAAAGTAAATGCGTAATACACGCACAATGCGTGTACCAAAAAAGATTTACTCGTAATTAAAATTGTTGATCGGCATTAACCTGGTTGGGCACATAATTAAAAAGCAGCGGTACACATGTCAGTTAATAAATACCGTAGTGCAGAGATAAGAATCCGTGTCGAGCTGACATGCGGTATTTATCGGAATTATTGCCACTAATTGCGTTTGTAAGAATGTACTTCGAGTCCATGATAGCGCTGGTATGCCGAGAGCGGGCCCTGCGCTACCCCGTACTATTAGATCTCACTTAGATGACTTCTACGCCTACCCTACACTATGATGCCTTGCTATCGTGTCCCTATTTGGACTTATAAAGTATAAAGTATGTAACTTAAGGTCTTCGCTTGATGAAAAGCTACTAGTGGAAAAAATTTAATATCATATCCTTAACCTTACATCTTCCTGAAATTCAGAGACTGAAACTGAATTGACCATTGTCTAAAGGTGATATAAAAATGGTATTTTAATTAATCCTGTGAGCACAAAGGATATAATATTTGTGCCTAAATGTGTGGACCATGAAATCATTGAATTTAAGGAATCTGTAAGATTTCGAGTACCTTATAGGTAAGTTTCTTAAATCTGATACCTAATAAGCATTGTTGAAGCAATGTAGAAGGAAATGCAATCTGTACAAAATGAAAAGGACTACACTTCTTTAATTAATTAATTCGATTACAAACCCATGTGTTTTAAAGTCATCAATCAGCTTCAGCTGAAAATACCACATGCCAGTGTCTTACCTGATTGCAGTCTGTTGTAGGAGGAAAAGTAGTAAAAGAATTTTGAATTGCTCATTAAAGAATATTTCAACACAGCCAATTTTAAAATCTCTCTTCAACACTGACTCATACTCGCTTCTGAACTCTCAAGACGAAAAACAATAATTTTAATTAATACTTACACACCCATAGTAGTGGTAGACCACACATGGTGGCCTAAAGTATGGTGAAATTCTTATATAAAGTATTTTGTTCCACAAATAATGAATCAAATCTATTAATTAAACGTTGTACCTTTAAATATAGGCAATAGATAAGTTTTTCATATTTTCTCACGTAGCAGCAAGCAATACAGGGTATCCATGACTTATTATGGCTAAATTAATATACTTAACAACTTGCTATGGCGTATGGTGTTGGTATTTTATTTAAGGATTTATATTTCTTTAAACTTTTTTAGGAATTATAGAGCAAATGGTTGCAATAAGGTTGCAATGCTGTTAGTGATTTTTAGTTTGACAGTCGATGTCGATAGGATGTTGTCGTTAATATTTTAATTACAACCAAATTGCTAATTCAAGTTATTCTTTTTAAAAGGTGAAGATGCAATTTCTTCAGATTTTAAAGATTTTTTTATATGGCTCGAATTCAACCTATACATACATTTTTGTTCTTTCCCTAAGCCCATTCCTTTCAAGTTTCACCTAAATAAGGCAGGTTTTTACCTCAGTCTCTGATTTTTTTTTTTAGCATGTCAACATGCAATTAACATCCAGGTGATCAGCAGTGTCTATAACCGTCAAAATATAATTTCTAGGAAAACTGTTATTGAAATTGAGAACGTAAAGGCACCTTCATGACCTTTTTCAGCCAGTCAAGTTTTACAAAAGCATCAAACTTATATTCATATTTCGTAGAATTTCAGTGGACAATCGCATATAAATAAACTAGTATACATGTTATCTCGAACAAAAACCTCATGTCACCATACCATACTGTCTCCGTAACAAGTTACATACAATATGATTTATTTCAATTTTTTACCTCGCGTGCGTGCAACGCCCACTTTTCAGACGGGATTGTGAGCCATAAATTTAAACCTGAATGCATGGCCGACTTGTGCAGTACTCAAGGAATTTATAATGAAGTATTATTACCGGATCTCTCATGGATATGTACATTATATGTGGTGAAAAGAGATGGCATATAATATAAGCCAATCGCGTGACCCTTTGTGGGGCACGGGGTCTCGTCAACACCTTTCCTTGCAGATTTTTATAGGCTCTTTTGTTTTGTGTAGTCTTAGTACTTATCTTTCCAATAGTTATTAATTATTATAAATGAAAATATGTAACTGAAATTCCTTCTTCTTTCTTATTTTTCTTATTGTAATCATAAATCAATATTTGAATGAATTTAATTTTTGAATGCTGTTATTTTTTTACATGAAGGAATTAAACGACCTAGGATTAAATAATGGCTTCGTTCACATTTAGTTTCAAATAAAGAACAATTATCTTTTCAAACAAAGAGCTTATTAATTCAAGTGATAATAATTACAAAATATTTTCTGTACATTTAAAATGCACGAAAAAATTAAAACATGCGATATTTACAACACTTTCAGTCATGAGTATTTTGTTATTAATGAATAGCAAGTAACAACTGTCTCACACAAAGAAATCGCAATGACATGTTAAATGATCACTCAGAAGGAACACAAAGCCGCGACAATTTTCAACAATAACACAATGAAAGGTAATAAAGTTGGAGAAAAACCACACGATTTTGAGCAAAACACCAGATTGCAAACGAGAGCTAAAAGGATGATGATATTATAGGTAAATGTTTAACAGTAGAAACGAGATTTTTATTGTGTAAATTATTTAATACTGTGATGACATTATCGGGAAATTTGTAAAAAAATTAACACTTGTAAGGTCTTGTTTCGTGTAAGAGAATTTTCACTCTAGGTCTATTGTATTTTATTTGATTCATGTATTGTGAAAATACAATAATTTTAAAATTGATCATTTCCAATTTCATGTTCATTAGCATGTTCGCTTGAAATATATTTGTTTATTATGATATACATATACTCTTTTTTCTCTACGAATAATTTGTAGGAAACTTTCTTGTTATTACTCCTAATTATGTATTTCACAAATAATGGTGTGCTTAAAAAGCTAATGTTATAATGTGAGATTTTGAACTCTGAAAAAGGTAAAATAATTAGTTGTTAAAGGAAGTGGTTACAATCCGTTCGTGATCATTGTATTGCAAGCGATTTGTGCGTCACGATACAAATGAGATGAACAAGTTTTGAGATGAACAGATGTGGTCCTAATGAGACCTCACCCGTAACTTACCATGGAGTTATTATGATTATCCAATTGTTTTTCAACATAATATGCACTAATTTTTCTTGTTTAATTTTAAGAATATGTTTATTACTAGCTGTGCCCCGCGGTTTTACCCGCAGTGCTCCGCTCCTGTTGGTTATAGCAATGATGAAGAAATTTTCAAATCAGACCAGTAGTTCCTGAGATTAGCGCGTTCAAACAAACAAACTCTTCAGCTTTATAAGATTAGTATACCTGGATTTATTTGATGTTTTTTAGTGGTATCAGCTGAATCGTCTGATAGTCCTCTTGTTCGTTTAAGTATTAGAATAGAGTTCTTAATATTATATACGTAGTAAGTACTCAATTAAACATCGATTTATTTATGTCATTACGTTTCTGGAAATTGGAATCATATCTGGAATATTATACTTATCAGTCATACCATTATTAACCTACCTGAAATAAAAATAAAAAAGTTAAAAATACACAAGAACTAGAATTAACAATTTATAGCATATAAAATTTCAATTACCTCGTTTACTTTTATAATGTAAAAGCACGTAATTTTACGACAGTGCCTCCGGATTATACCATAAAACCAACGTATCCATAAATAGCATCATGTTTTGTTATCAAGTGCTTCTGCCTTCTGTTCCCGTTGAAATTACACCACAATAGCAAATCATACACATTGTTACTGCTTGAGGACGATTGAGACAATAAAAATTGATAAATCGTTAGATAAAAATAAAATAGACTCTAGCGACGAAGATCAAAAATGTAGAAGACTAGAAGGAGCATATATTTTCGGATTTAAATCAGATGAATGTTAGTTTAGTGATTTTTTTTACTATTTCGTTGGGATAAAATATGGATAAACTTAATGACCCAGTGCGGCATAGTTAATGAAATTGAAGCTATCGTGATGACACAATCGTGACTTTTACCAACCATCGTACATTTTTTAGTCAAAAATTAATGAGATAAGTAATTTTGGAAGTGTTTGGGACTTGGGTACTCATATTTGTAATATACCTAGGTACACAAATTTGTTAAACAGTATTAAACGATTTTTATTTATTTATTTTATTTATTAACGAAGTAGGTAATAGTTTCCATAGCAAAAGCTTTGCTTATTTTCATACTAAGACGATAACCTCAAATCATATAAACGAAGCCCACTTTAGAACTCTTGGCAGCTTAATGGTTTAATTATATAACTTTATTAAGTTAAAGACCTCGATTATTGTTAAGAGGAAAAAACCACCTATTTATTTAGCAAACTAGAGCAATGCCGGTCTTTTGCAAAAACTCTGTCCACCTTAACCCAAGTTAATAAAACTACATTGTCTATGGAAGTCGTAATAAACCTAAAGCTCTATCTTTTATATCCAAATGGTACAAATATTCTATAGCTATGTTCATTTAAGGTATTTTATATGTAAATCATAGCTGTCATACAATTTAAAACAAAAACAAATAAAAAGATAGCTTTTATTACCATTATAGAAACAATAAAGATTGAGAGACTGTAGGTTTTATCCTTTTGATATTGCACTTGCTTTTTACTTCAAGAATTCCATTGCAGATATAATATAAACCCTATGGTACTTACAAAAATAAGCACGTCTATTATTAAATGGTACATCTAGTTCTATCTACATCCATGTATTTGGCAGATAATAGCCGCAGCAAACAGTTCAGTTAACAAACAAATACATACTGCGTGCCGCGGATCCGCTACAAAACCCAATAAGGGTTGATTCGCTTGATTGCAATCAACCCTCTGTTTCGCCATTCATCGGACGTGATATGAAAGAATAAATTTCTTTATTTCATTTACTATTTATCGTTACGATACGTTCGGTCTAACATCTGTTAGGCATTGATTTTTGTAATGAAGAATAATCTTCATTATTCCAATAAATAAAAAACGCAATTGCTTGAACAGGACAAGTCAAACTAGGACTTAATTTTTTTTTCTTTATTCTAAAGGAGATTGCCCAAGTGACTATGGCACTTGGTATCGCAATCAAACTTATTGTGTCAAGATGAAATATAGCTCAATTTAAAGCTTGATGTTAGTACTTTTAGAAACGATTAAAGTTTTTATGTAAATAAGCCGCAGTTCGCGACAATAAAAATAAAACAATAGTTTTATTCAACGCTTCAAAAAAATACTTTATCGAGTTTAAACTAACGATGAACGTTAAGTTTTACATTTATTACATAGGTAATATTTTAATTTACAAGACAAATGTGAAAAGTAAATCGTAATAAACATTATTTCAAAATAAATAACGTCGAACAATGCGTCGAACACATTCATTCAACATTCATTTCAAATAGAAACTATGACATATGACGCAGGACGCTTGCAAGAGAGATAGATATATGTGTCAAAACAAAAACTTTTACTTTTATTTATATTTATTCGGTATAATTACGACTTAATAGTGATAAATACTATCATTATAAATACAAATAGGAATTAACAATATCACGAACACGTGACACAACTAGTATTTTACCGATTCCATACGTGGTCATACATGTTTCAAAAGAATAACTTTTACTATTATTTCAATTTATCCGGTATAATTAAGACTTAATATTGATACATATGATCATTATAAATACAAATAGGAATTAACAATATCACGAATACCTACGTGGCACAACTAAAATTTTACCGATACCACCCGTGGTCATTCTCCTTTATATGTTTCTTTATAGAATACTATTATGACAAAAGAAACAACAAAAACTAAAGTATATTCTACTCGTTAAACTATAAATGAATTTTCTAGGCATGATCTGAATATAAAACATTACTTATCTCATTATTAATCCTTCTAATAAGATGATACCACTATAACATGATTATGAATGAATTACCTATTCACAGCATAAAAAAGACATGACCACGATATCTTACTATTATAAAACCATCAATTACAAATTAATTAATTGAATTATGTTTTTTCACGTGACGGTATCTTTGCTTGCTACAATGTAATACAAAGTTAATTAAAAACATTTATGAAGAGGATCCGTCTTTCATGTTTCGAACTTATAAGGGCTTGATATGTCATAATGAGGTAACGATCCTATGCCTTAATTCCCCGTCCGATTAGGGCCCTTCTGGCCTCCTCCACTCAAGCGACAGCCCAAGCCGAGGTTCGTGGTCCCCGTCAAGGGGGGACGCCCTTGTGCATGTCGCTACCAGGGTGAACCTTCAGTTCACCCCCGCGTCCGCGTTAAAATGTAGAAGCCCTTCTGGCTAACATTGAGAGACACCACACAAAAAAAAAAAAAAAAAAAAAAAAATGCCTTAATTCGGTAGTAGGATATGAAAAAGGCTGACTAATATCAACGACACCAGTTGAATGAATAAACATTATATTTGTAAGAGCAAATTGCCAACAAGAGCATATACCTGTGTACTAGCAGTACTAACTATGTCATGTCCATATCTAACCCCTGACGCATATCGTGATCATATCAGGAATTAGATAAAGTATGGTAGAATTATGTCAAAATTAGAAGGTTAGTGAAAAGTAGGTACTTAAATATTAACGAATTCGGTAAATTTGTGTTACACGAAATAATATGAACATCTATTGATACTCTGATAGTGACGCTAAACTACAGATTTTTTTTTTTTTTATATCGCTTAATTATTGCTCTTACGCTCTTAAATCAGAATTCATTGTCATAATTGCATACATTTTATATTGTATTTCCTTACATATCATCTGACCGAACTTTAAAAACGTGCTGGAAAGTTTAACAACCTGTCACTCCGATGACCGCGAACTTTTTTCTGTATTACCAAGTGACATTTGTTTTCAACTGCAATTTGTCATCGACCTTATAATTCCAATAAGTATTAGGGTTCCGTTGTTTTTTCATAAAGACGATAAGATAATTGTTTTCGCAACTGTCCTTTGATCAGATGTCATGACAAAGAGGGTATAATTGTTATTGTTCTTTTAAAAAATGGAGACTTCTGTCATAGTAATTATCGTAAATTGCAGCGTATCATAGCGGTTGCTCCTTGTTTGAATGATAACGTATTTTTCCTATTCAGGGTAATATAATGTAGGCACGTACTATGTATGAAACATATAAATGAAGAATTAAGAACTGTATGGTCTTAAGGGACCTTATTCTAGTAGATATAAAAAAAAACAAATAAGAAGACTACTTTTTCTTTAAGATTATTGTTTCATCTTTTCAAGTTCCCTACAGTACTATTAGTCCATTGAAATGTTACATTTTTTAGGCCTAACCTTGCGTTTTTTAGAGGACGCAATTTTGTTTTTTTGATATGTAGGGGGGGTCAGTGTGAAGCTAAAACCAAGTTTGTGGGGTCACCACCCTTGTCCCACGGCCGCCATCTCGAAAATAGCGGTTGAAATGGTTTTTACGATATATCTCTTAAACTATTTATCTGCCAAAAAAATATCGTGAACATTATTTGTTGCAAATTAAATTCTCTACAACTTTGGTGTAGTAACTTTTCCTCGTAGAACTATAAATAAAAAAGTTATAAGCGAAAATGTTCAGAAATTAGAGCTATTTATATTTTTCAATAAAACTTTTTTAATCATTTTATGAAGAAATGATATCAGACTATTTTTGTAGATTTTTTTTCGAGGAACAACTTTTATGTACAACATTTTTTCATTACGTCAATAACTATGGTTTTACAGCGCTCTGAAGTGAGTACTATTTTTCAGTACTCTTAACTATATATAATTATTGGCTATTGGCTCTTTTCCCATACTCCAGAACAATAGAAGCACACTGCAGAACATTTCAGTCCTGCTTTTCGACGTAAAAAAAAACGCGCTTCCAGACTCTACCTCCTGGGTGGTGGGGAAAAGATTCAATAATTAATTATTAATAATATTGCAAAATTAATTATTAAAAATATTATAATAACAAAAAAAAACAATTACTGATGACAAATTATTATTAGTACACACATAATATAAGTATACTGTATAGTTCAGAGTACTGAAAATTAGTACTCACTTCGGAGCGCTGTAAATCCTTAGCTATTTACTTAATGAAAAAATGTTGTATATAAAAGTTGTTCCTCGAAAAACAATCTACAAAAATGGTCTGATATCATTTCTTCGTAAAATTATTAAAAAAAAAGTTTAATTGAAAAATATAAATATCTCTAATTTCTGAACATTTTCGCTTATAACTTTTTTATTTATAGTTCTACGACAAAAAGTTACTGCACCAAAGTTGTAGAGAATTTAATTTGCAACAAATAATGTTAGCAAATTTTTTTTATCAGATAAATAGTTTAAGAGATATATCGTAAAAACCATATCAACCGCTATTTTCAAGATGGCGGCCGTGGGACAAGGGTGGCGACCCCACAAACTTGGTGATACCTTCACACTGACCCCCCCTACACATCAAAAAAATAAAATTGCGTCCTCTAAAAAATGCAACCCCAAATGTAACTTTTCAATGAACTATATTTTGTAATGACCTTACCTAGATATACCTACCTAATAGTGAGAATTTGTCCTTTAATTCTCGATCTCTAATCTCGAACATAATATCTCTATTTTTACCGAATGATTTATGGAAAATTCTATATTAATTTATCACTTAATGACATAGAGCCAAGGATGCATTTCTACATGTATAGGCGGGGCAGTTCAATTTCCTATAATTCATCGACTGAATCTATAACTAAGTCTGGCTATAAATATACTTGTAATTTCACAGAGCAAATTGTAACTTGTAGCATCTCTATCATTTGTTTTCATGGGAACCTTCTGAATACATAATCTAGGAGACATTAGAAAGGATTTAACATATTTTGAAATTACAATATGAATAATTTATTTATTTATTATCTTACTATCAACTCATCTTACTAATATTATAAACATGAAAGTTTGTGAGGATGTATGTGGATATGTATGTTTATTACTTTTTCACGCGAAAACCACTGAACGGATTTTGATGATATAGTCCGTTTTCTTATGGGAAAAGGTATACATTTTTGAGTAAAGCAATGCCATTTGGTACGAATGTTGTACTCGTCCACCTAAGCCCAAATCGCCCGGTAGCCAGTCATTACTCCCCTGCAGGAGGGAGGGAGGGGGGGTTAAAGAACTGAGCGCCCGGTGCTCCGAAAAAAAATTCTGGCGGCTAAATTTGGACCTTTGAATCGAGTTTGGTGTCGTTATCAGGTAACTAGATGATGCCCGATTCATTACCCATACCAGATTTTTAGGGTTCCATAGCAAAATATGTCACAATCCTTAAAATAATAAACTTTTAGTAGTGACAAAATCCAAACAAACCAGTATAGTTTTATATTTTTGTATCAAACTTGGTTTATAAAAAATATTTTCTGAAAGGCCGTTTAATGCAGATTTTAAAAACATTAACATGTAACATATATTCTATCATTTTAAATGTAAAA
>CAJQZM010035694.1:0-36270 GCA_907164665.1 Colias nastes | reverse complement strand
ACAACTGTGCGCTTTAAAAGATCTTTCTTCCCGCGCACTACAGACATATGGAACAAACTCCCTCATGCGGCTTTTCCAAACGGCTATGAATTGGGGCCTTCAAGAAAAGAGCATATTCCTACTTGAAAGGCCGGCAACATACTCACAATGTCTCTGGCACTGTGGGTACATATGGGCGACGTGGAGCACTTACCACCAGGTGACGCGTCTGCTCTGTTGCCTTCTATTGCATAAAAAAAACTTTTACTGTTATTCAATAATTTTAATTTTAAATCATCCCACGCAACAACTTTTTACTTATTAACTTACATGTTCATCCCTATCGTATATTTAAAAGATTAAAAAGTCGTAAGGCTATGTTTATTTTTGTCCCTAATACTTTATTCTACATATGGTCCATTGAAAAGTTACATTTGGGGTTGCATTTTTTAGAGGACGCAATTTTATTTTTTTGATGTGTAGGGGTGGTCAGTGTGAAGCTATCACCAAGTTTGTGGGGTCACCACCCTTGTCCCACGGCCGCCATCTTGAAAATAGCGGTTGATATGGTTTTTACGATATATCTCTTAAACTATTTATTTGATAAAAAAAATTTGTTTACATTATTTGTTGCAAATTAAATACTCTACAACTTTGATCCTGCAACTTTTTGTCGTAGAACTATAAATAAAAAAGTTATAAGCGAAAATGTTCAGAAATTAGAGATATTTATATTTCTCAATAAAACTTTTTTTTATAATTTTACGTAGAAATGATATTTGACCATTTTTGTAGATTGTTTTTCGAGGAACAACTTTTACATACAACATTTTTTCATTAATTAAATAGCTAAGGTTTTACAGCGCTCCGAAGTGAGTACTAATTTTCAGTACTCTGAACTATACAGTATACTTATATTATGTGTGTACTAATAATAATTTGTCATCAGTAATGGTTTTTTTTTGTTATTATAATATTTTTAATAATTAATTTTGCAATATCACTAATAATTAATTATTGAATCTTTTCCCCACCACCCAGGAGGTAGAGTCTGGAAGCGCGACTTTTTTTTACGTCGAAAAGCAGGTCTGAAATGTTCTGCAGTGTGCTTCTATTGTTCTGGAGTATGAGAAAAGAGCCAATAGCCAATATATGTATAGTTAAGAGTACTGAAAAATAGTACTCACTTCAGAGCGCTGTAAAACCTTAGTTATTGACGTTATGAAAAAATGTTGTACATAAAAGTTGTTCCTCGAAAAACAATCTACAAAAATGGTCTGATATCATTTCTTCGTAAAATGATAAAAAAAAGTTTTATTGAAAAATATAAATGGCTCTAATTTCTGAACATTTTCGCTTATAACTTTTTTATTTATAGTTCTACGACTAAAAGTTACTACACCAAAGTTGTAGAGAATTTAATTTGCAACAAATAATGTTAACGATATTTTTTTATCAGTTAAATAGTTTAAGAGATATATCGTAAAAACCATTTCAACCGCTATTTTCAAGATGGCGGCCGTGGGACAAGGGTGGCGACCCCACAAACTTGGTTTTAGCTACACCCCCCTACACATCAAAAAAACAAAATTGCGTCCTCTAAAAAATGCAAGGTTAGGGCTAAAAAATGTAACATTTCAATGGATCAATAGCGACTGTACTTAATACGAGTATGGCGGGAAAACCCGTTACTGCGTCATAGTGATTTCTATGTGATTATAAATCACCGGTGATTTATTAATATTTAATTTTGATAATGTTTATTATGATAAACATAAACACGCATTATATACCTAAATCTGACATAGAATAATTAGCTAATTGATTATTTTGTATGCAAAAGAGTGAATAGTCAAATATCAATCATCAAATCAATACTCAATTAGCGACCTATTTGAAAAGTCAATATTTTAACTTTAGTTTTTTTTGGCATGTAATATTAATTTCTCAAAAAATATATACTGTATTCTAGATCAGTTCATTATGCACATTTTGCTTACATTAGGACTAGATATTTTTATCTATTGACATCCTGTTATTTATAACTGTGACGTGATTAACTGTTACTTCATTAGTCACAGTGATCACGTCCCTACCTGTTATATATTATTACCTTCATTCACGTGTCCCCGTAATCCTCTTACTCTATGCTTTGCATTCATTTAGAAGGCATCACTTCCTACGAGAATGAGATTGCTAGCCTTTACTGAATGAAACCAGTATAACATAGATATTAAACTCAAAGAACACAATACTCTAATAATTGTATTTCGTATCATGACCTTTATCAAAAAAGGAGGAACTATCTATTCGACATGCAATGCATGCAATTATTATTGATAATTATTTGACGAGTATGTATTATATTATTATGTAATGTTTAATGTGTATACTCACGAATTACAAAAAAATATAAGAGATAAATTCAAAAAATTTAAAATGGTTAATGACTGTTTTTTCTTCGTTACATTTTGCAAGACTACTAAAATAAAATATTAACATTGGAACTTTATTTTATATTTATATAACTCTTGTAACATCCCTTGTCAAATAAAAAATATTATATCTTTAATGCTTCTAGTCTGCTAATAACGAAGATTTTTAATCTTATTTATAAAATTTCTTAGGTTAAATTTTAGATCTTTTTATAAATTTGTTATCGGTGTTTACAATAAAATTTGTAAGGCTCTATCTACTCTATTATTATACTTGATATTTTTGCGCTCTAATTATGTCTTAAAAATAATAATTAATAAGTACAAGAAGACAGTATAAGAAAAATTAAACCATTGGTGTACCTACCGAATCATAATAAACAAGATACAGTTTACTTTATAAAAGTAAAATATATAATAGAATTAAAGAAAGAAAGAAACCATTTATTCCAACACACACATGAATAGCATTGTAAATTATAGATAATAGGTAATAGAACATAAATATACTACATAATTAACAAGTCCATCATACAATATTTTCAGTAGCGAACATCTAACCTACAACCTGTACAACAGTTTATAACTACTCCACCATCAGAAACATTATCATAACCACGCCTACATACTATTTATACTTTACCATACATATTACATACTTCACTCAAAGTCTTTTAAAGAACTTGTAACACCATAATTCGATGTAAACCAATCGCTTATGACAGTCTGAATAAAGCCTTGCCCTTGCATACTATGATAGTTAAATAATAGGATTGTTAGACTATGGCTAGGTTCAATTCAACCCAATTGGATTAGCACTTTAGAAGCCCTGGAGATCTAACATCATGTTACACGAACATGGGGTATTCATTAGTCTTTAGTTATTCGTTTATCTTGTAAATGGAGTTTTGTTCGTGGTTTAGACATGTTGGTTGCAAAATCAATTAGTGGTATTCTTTCATAGATTATATTTGTTCATAGTGCAGAGACCCAAGACGCATATATATAAGTGTTTCGGTTTTAGCACCACGAAAACTGCAGTAGATTTTGTTTTCCCATGATGTTTGTCTTCACTGATAAGACTGGAGGTCATAAATTGAAAAAATCATATTTTTTTAATCTTTTAAACCCAACAAAATAGGGAACCAATCACTAAAGACGTAGACGGACCCTCTTTTGTGATGGTAATACATTTTAATTACAATTACTAATTATTCCCATACATAAAACATCAGATAGCAATAACATATCTGTCCACAGTTAAAAAACATTGATATCAAATAAAATATGGGCGGCCCCGACAAAATGCTGACACAGCATGCGGCAGCGTGATATATTGTAACGAATGCTCTGATATAAAATGCATACTCCAGAAAATTGTTTACTTCAACGGGATTCTTTAAAAAAATACATTGCATCAATTTATTAGATATTGTGCTGAGGCTCTCGCTATTTTCTGCTCGTTATCTTACTACTGAAAAGCATAAATCGTTTGAGCTTAATAGATTGTTGATTTTTACAAAATGGCGGATTAATTAAGTATAATTTAAACGGCTTTTGTGCTGTTTTTATGTGGATATTTGTGTGGATTTACTGAGATGAATTTGTTTATAGAAAACATATTTTTATTATGATCATATGATATAAAAATACGTATTATACAATCGATTGAAAAGAGTTACAATCTGTTAAAACGTAAATTTCTCACTTTAACCTTATGTTTACGCATTGATTTTGATGTGAAACTTCTTTAGGCACATTGAGAGTAAAATTTCAAGGTCACGTTATGGCAATACCGTCACGTCATGCAGTATGGCGACGATTTCGGAATCTTTGTGTGTTGTCAAAGAATTTCACTTCTGACACGTGTGCTCGGCACACGCTCTTTTTTACGTTACGTTTTCAATACGATTCGATACGATAAATTACTTAAATCAATTTTTAATGAATTTTACGACATATTCATCGAATTAAATTGATATTGCAATGTTAGTAACAATGTAAGCTATTCCATGACAAATGTAGCTAACGAAAGTGCCGATGTAACGTTCTCTAATGTTGTGCTCTTCCGAGTGACAATTTAGTGCTGTCGTCGGTTAGAACAAGCTAATATTAACTATGTACAAGTATTTATAGAAGTAGTAATTTGTAAGGCATAGTGGTTTATATGGGCAAGGATAGGTAGACGAAATTTCATCTACGATGCATTGAAACGTATACTCAAAAATTATGTAAGTATTGCTTATATAGATGTAAAACATACCTATGTATTAAATTAATTGTTTTTTGGCAAATAGTTTTTTTATTATTAACGCATTGTGAAAGTGTGTTAGTTTATTTTTCAATTATTAGTTTATTATAATACATTGGGAAAATGATAGACTACTTTTTACATCGGAGTTTTGTAGTAAACGAATCAAATTGTACACAAATATCATGAACTAGCTGTTCCCCGCGGTTTCACCCGCATTGCTCCGCTCCTGTTGGTCTTAGCGTGATGATATATAGCCTATAGCCTTCCTCGATAAATGGGCTATATAACACCGAAAGAATTTTTCAAATCGGACCAGTAGTTCCTGAGATTAGCGCGTTCAAACAAACAAACAAACTCTTCAGCTTTATAATATTAGTATAAGATATTATGTAAATTGTTATGTAATATATTTGGTATATTATTTAATGTGAATGTCGACCTTCTATGTTATTCACATCGTATCTAAGCCCATTTTGAAATCTATTGCTACTTGAATGCACTTTAGCTGATTATCCAGAGAATATGGAATATATGTTTGCTATCACAGATCTAGTACCACTAGATTCAGAACATGCGTGGCCACCTCAGTGCATTTCGCTCTATCTTCGAGTGTTGCCATTTTATAAACTTTCCTGCATTTTAGGGAAAATTTTCATTAAAAATACGTCCTCAAATTCACTCTTACATTAATTATTTATTACAATTCAGTGTAATAAATAAATAATGTTAGGTGAATTTGAGGACGTATTTTTAATGAAAATTTACCTTTGTAGTTTTTATATACATAATATACATTCGAGAAGGGAAGACCACAAATAAAGGAATATTAAATTCAGATACAGTTTCAATGTGTTTTATTATCATAGGTTATTTTACACATGTTCTGTGCTAAGGGCCGATTACAAATATTGGAACATAAAAATCAAGTAGGTACAAAATCTACGTAGCCCGATGTCGAATGTTTTTCGTACGTAAATGTACGCTTTTGGGCTTATGAAATTTAGACATAAGGAAAAGTTGCGTAATTGGCTTGAATATCGTTTCCTTGAGTTTTAGAAAATCTTTATTTCCGTTTTCGATGCTGCGGAGAACTTCTGTTTCTTCCATATTTATAAGCATTTAACAAGCAATTTCTTAAGACGATTAGCTGATATCTGTTTTTGCTTCTGCAACTGAAAAAATAAATTTTAGAATATAAAATATTTTTTGTGTCAAGGCCATTATATTAATTATTTTAATACCAATGTATTGGTATCAAAGTATAACATTAATATACATATATAGCAAATATTTAGAAATAAAAATACTTCAATATATTAAATTTGAAACTATGGCATCAAAACAACTCTGCTTTTAGAAATAAAAACATTTTTAAAGAGAAATGCTAACAATTAATGGCAAATAAAATGGAATTAATGCTTAATTTACTCCGGTTATAAATTTTTATCCATTATTAACTTTGTATTACCAAATAACTTGTTATTTTTATTAATAAAGATGTATTTTTTTAGTACAAACCAGTTTTCGAGTTTTAGCACCTGGGGACACATTTTAATCATTTGATTTCTGTCTATTCCTTTTAACTCCTCTATAGCTCGTTGATGGTATTGGAATTTGGATCATCATTTTGTGTTGCCGATACTGACTGCACAGATTCAAACTAAAAAATATAAATTCTTAGATTTATATTTTACTTTTATTTTACTAGAGAGTTAATGTAAAAAGCAATTTAATATGTAACAAAGTTTAATAAACGCATATGAAAATAATCTATCTTAGGGTTATAGGGAAATCTAACAATGGAATTTGATTGTGATTTAAAATCAACTTCTTAAAATGTAGATAAGTAGGTAATTACATTCATGCTGATTGTTGGCGTAGCATTTGACTCAAGGAGAGATTATTTAGGTTTGCAAACAAAAAAATTGCGTTAAAATTCTTTGAACATATTCTCGCTTTTTAGATGGTACCCAATTTTACCGACTAGCATCAATCCATATATACAAATGCCATTATACGTTGGAAAACTATGGGACAAACATTTTTTTGCAATTTTGTGGACTTTTTTTCCCATTTGCAGGCAACATTGTGATTGAGGTTATCTTACACTTAAAAGCTAAAATTACCACGAAATATTAACAATAAGAATGATCAGTTGATAGGAAACAGTCAATTATAATGATTCTGATATTATGTATCTTTATTTAATTGTTTACTTACGAATGAAATGAAATTCCATCGGCGTTTGTTTCCGTGCGGCTGTTATAGCCTAATACGCTGCAACCACCCATAATTATAAACACTCAGTACACGTAGTACATTCAGAACACTTTTATAATTAACTTCCAAATGTATTTATCAACAAAAAGAACATTAGACACAAGAAAACTAATTAAATATCAGATCTGCTTTGTTTGTTTGGCCCAGGTTTGACAGGGGCCAAACAAAAAAGTGGCCACGCAGATAAGGACAAAAAAAACGTATCTACATCCCCTTCACTCACATAATGTAAGCGTAGCTATCTATCTCTTTTCACCATAGCATTGCATATCTACTGGTACTAAATCTATGTTTGCTATATACAAGATCTCGCTCATAAAATAATACATACATTATGAATATCCAAACCGATACTTAAATAACAATGCCTATTATATTTCGAAGAATATAATATTTAATATAAAACAAAACATGTTTTTTTTGTTACTTACATTGAATTAATTTGTCGTATTAATGACCTATAATATAATAAAGACTGATAATATATTATAAAATTCTTATAAAGAAACGAATTCGCTCGTCTTTTTTCCTCAGTACGGAAGGCAGATACAGAAAAGAGCCCTCAAGAAGCTCACAGATTAAAAATATTCATTAGCAAGTAAAAAGTTTTCATTCGATCTTGAATAGAAAACGTATCGTATTGTTACTTTTACTGTCTGATGAGTTTACTAACGTATTACGAGTTTCTCTTATACAAATAATATTACATTGATTAAGTTTGGAAGTTTTATGTGTCTTTTACATGTTATTTCATCTGAGAAAGAAAGTTTTTAGTTCTAATAATTATGTTTCTAAATAACAAACAGTGATTGGCTTACAAGTTGATTAAAACATTATTATACTTATGTTATACGTAAAAATATTATTTTGTGAAACGACGTCAAAAGTATTTCATAGTCGATTAGAAAACATAATATTTTGCCCCAGGTGAAAGCTAAAACTACAAAACAACGATTAAAGAGCCCTTTGTACTTTGCTGAAATTCTAGAAAATTTATAATAACATTTATAGTCTTGCAGCTTTAAGTATTTCTTAATATTTTTAATAACGCCTTTATTTTTACTTTGTGACTTTTAAAAAACATTGTGACTCTCCTATTTATTGACACTCTTTACTTATTGAATTATAAACTTCTTTTGGCGCGTTGAGAGCAAAATTTCAAGGTCGCGTCATGGCAATACCATCACATCATGGAGTAAGGTATCGATTTTGGTATCTTTGAATCTGGCCAAAGAAATCTCACTTCTGCTACGTGTGCTCGGCACACACGCTCTTTTTTATAACATTTTTTTTTTTTTTTTTTTTTTTTTTTGGTATGTATAAATGCAATCTGTTCAAGAACATTCAGCACTTGGTTATGAATGGATTGAGACTTGTAGGGCAGGCGATCCAGTGATGCCAGCCGTATTTTTTTTTTTTTTTGTATTTATTTTTTATAAATCTATGGGAGCTTTTCTTTTAAGTCTTTGGAATTTTGTGTCGTTTTTCATTAAATCCATGGCCAAAGAATTCGGATGTTCATCAAGTCTTTTTCTGTAGGAGCTCATAGAGTGCTTGATTTCGTCTTTAACTGTTCGAATTTTAAGATCGTGGTGTAACTGTTGGTTTGTAACATACCAAGGAGCGTTTGTGACTAGTCTAAGCATTTTCGATTGAAACCTTTGCAGTATTTCGATATTGGAGTTGGAAGCAGTTCCCCATAACTGGATCCCATAGGTCCAGATTGGTTTAATGATGCTTTTGTACAAAAGTAATTTATTGTCCAACGAGAGTTTGGATTTTTTGTTGAGGAGCCAGTACATTTTTCTCAGTTGAATGCCAAGGGCTTTACGTTTAGTAAAAATATGTGTTCTCCATGTGAGTCTGCGATCCAGATAGATGCCAAGGTATTTCGCGCCATCAGCCTGAGGAATAGGTACTCCATTGAGAGACACTTGTGAGCACGAGCCGTAACGAGTCGCAAATGTTACCTGTACAGACTTCTTTTCATTGGCTTTAATTCGCCAGGTTGATAACCATTCAGTAATTTTATCAAGACAGACTTGGAGGTTTGCACTAGCTTGTACTGGATTTTCGTGGATTGCTAGGGCTGCAGTGTCGTCAGCAAAAGTTCCAATTACCACGCCATCTGTCATGGGCAAGTCAGCTGTAAATAGCAGGTACAGTGTAGGACCGAGTACACTTCCTTGGGGAACTCCGGCATGAGCTTTGTGAAGGGTCGTTACGTATTCACCTTGCCTTACTTGGAAGTGTCTGTCCTCTAGATAGGACTTGAGAAATATGAAGTGATTAGTTGGTAATTTAGTTTTTATTTTATATAGCAGGCCCTGATGCCAGACTCTATCAAAAGCCTGTGATATGTCAAGAAACACTGCACTGCAGTATTTTTTGGCCTCGTAAGCTTTGTGAATTTTTTCTACCAGTCGGTGGATTTGCTCTGTGGTTCCATGTTTTTGTCTGAATCCGAATTGGTGGTCCGGTATGATTTTGTTTTCTTCTATTACGGAGTTCAACCTTTTCAAGTAAAGAATCTCGATTACTTTGGAAAGAATAGGAAGCAAGCTTATCGGCCTGTAAGAAGACACTTCTTCTGGCGCCTTACCAGGTTTCAGGATCATTATGACCTGTGCCACTTTCCATTGCCGTGGGAAAATGCCTCTCGATATTATACAGTTGAACAACTGAGTCAAAAATATTAAAGCTGAGTCTGGTAGTTCTTTCAACATTTTTACAGTTATAAGGTCATATCCAGGAGCTTTATTCTGTCTCAGAGTTTTTATAACTGCTATAAGTTCACCTTTTTTTATTTTCTTTAATGGGAGATCAAGCTGGTAGGGATCATCAATGCTTTTAAGGCGATTCTTCATATCGGTTGTCATAATTTTTTGGCAAGGATTTGGAACAAAGACTTCCTTTAGATGAGACGCAAAGGTTTCTCCCTTCTCTGGATCACTCTTTGCCCATGTGCCGTCTTTTTTCCGAATAGGGTGCTTGTGACTGATGGGTCTTTTTAGCTTCTTTACGGTTTTCCAGAGCGAATAGTCACTTGAAGCCTTGGCGTCCAGATTACGCAAGTGGCTTTCGATATTGTCGTCTCGTGCAGTTTGAAGAAGTTTTTTGAGCTTGGCTGATATGTTATTAAGACGTGTTTTGTCATTTGGGTATCTGGTTTGCTGCCACAGTTTACGCGCTCTTCGCTTCTCCGCTAACAGCTCGCGAATGGGCATTGGACAGTCCACTTTGTCACACCTTTTGGAAGCAGGAGTGCTGCTCCAGGCTGCATTCTGAACACAGTAATTAAAATGTTCTACACCTTGTTCTATGTCTTCTTGGGTTTTCAGCGATAGCTTGAGGTTTATGCAGGACTCTACACTTCTGCGAAACATATCCCAATCAGTATTTTTACCATGCAGACGTGTCGCAGGTTCAGTTCTAATAATTTTTTCAGATATTTCTACCAGTACTACACTGTGGTCTGATGACAGATCTAGAGAGGATTTGCATTTACAGTTATTTAATGGGATGCCCTTTATAACACAGAAGTCTACCAGATCTGGAATTTTTCTTGGGTCTGTTGGCCAGTAAGTTGGTTCACCGGTAGACACCGTTTCTAATTGAAGGTCATTTAAGGCTGCCTGGAGCTGTCTTCCTTTCGGAGTGGTTAAGCGTGATCCCCAGTGAGTATTCTTGGAGTTGTAGTCCCCACCTGCAATGAATCTGGGTCCTAATGATCTGAAGAAGCGGATATAATCTTCTTTTTTTAAATTATGTTTTGGTGGAGAGTACAGTGCAGTGACAGTGAGATTACCACGCCAGTCTTCAACAACTACACTTGTCCCTTGTATTTCAGGAGTGCTATATTTATGTGTCTCGTAGTGTCTGATGTTATTTTTTATTAGGATTGCGGAACCACCATGAGCTGTGCCATCCGGGTGCATTGTTTGGTAGTAAATATAGTTTGGTATATTAATGTAGTTTTTATTAGTGAAGTGTGTCTCAGATAATAGGAAGATATCAATTTTGTTTGTTTTTAGAAACATCTCAACTTCGAGGATGTGGTGTGGGAGCCCATTAGCGTTCCATATCGCAATTTTTAGGGCATTGAATGTGATAATTTTGTCATAATTTCCATTAGAAGGTGTGTCATAGAAGTCAATTGCTGCATGAGCTGAGTCATAGTATTCATCATTTCCTTCATGTCAGTGGTTTTCTCTGATGTCATTTGCAGTTCATTATTTTGTTGTGAATGAGAACCCTCATTTTTGGATGTTAGTGCTTGGCTATATGTAAGCTTGTCGGAAAATTCTTTAATATGGTTTGTCATTTCTTTGTTCAGATTACTTTTACGCTTATCTACATGTCTTTGTTTAATTGGTTCCGGGGGGTATCTTATTTTTTGAAGTTCTTTGTAAACAGAGCATCCTTTGTAGTTTGCAGGATGGTTTCCTTCACAAAGTATACATTTAACTGAGTCCGACCTTCCTTTGCGTTCACAGTTACTTGATGCATGATCACCAGCACATTTAATACATTTTGGTTTTCTGAAGCAATATTTCTTAGTGTGACCATATTGCTGGCAGTTTGCGCACTGTGGTATGTCTCGCTTCGGTCTAGGTGGTTCTATTTTGATCCGGCAATGTAGTAGGCTCTTTAGGTCATAAATGTTTTTATTATTGCTGTTGGCTTCTATTTCTATGAAAAATATTGGCAAGGCCTTTTTGGTAATTCTTTGTTTGACATTCCAGATATTTTGTACTCTATGTCCATATGCTTCCAGTTCAGCTTTTATTTCCTCCAGATCAGTGGATGGGTGAAGTTTTTTAATCACTACTTTAAAACATCTGTCTTGTTTAGGTTTATATGTGTAAAATTCTGTGTTTTTTCCATTCAGTTCCTTAACTATTTTGGTATATAATTCAGCAGTTTTGGGTTGTATTCTGACTTGTTCATTCCGGAGGATTTTCACCTCGTAATTGTTTTCTGCTACGTCATCTAACATTTTAAGCAGTGGTTTTATATTGCTAACTCTGTCCACAAATATCGGAGGTGGTTTGACAGGTTTTTCAAGATCTTTACTATTTGTTGGTTCTTGGATGTCCTTATCCAATTCTGAGAAGCTGTTAGAAGTTGGAGTAGTTTGACTTAGCCAGTAGGTGTCAAGTTTTTTTTGTTTTTGTGTTGGATTGTTTTCGGGACTATCACGCTGTCTTTTTCTGATAGGGACTTCCGTCCATACATCATTTTCGGTTTCACAAGTAGATGCTTGTGTTTGGGATGGAGAGGTGATGTCTAGGTTCGTTAAAGATTGAGTTCTAGTCCTGTTGAACAAGGCTGGGTGAAATAATTGTTGTGTTAGTGTTTTATTTTGCGGTTTATTGGATTCAGTAGCTTTTGTATTTTTTTGAGACAATTCCATTTCTGTTCCCACGAGTAGGGTCGATTAGAAAGTCACACACAGGGTAACGCCCATTCCCGTGTGAAGGCACTGTACAACAATGTTAGCCGGGTCCATTGAGGTTGGCGCTAGGAGCTGATAACCCATCAGCCATTCATTCTATCGGCGCGTATCCCACCTTAGAATTGGGGTTTTTTTATAGAGGAGGACTACCTCTTGGCCCAGGCGATTAAGCCAAGACCACCGTTCCCCCGAGACATGACCAAGGGTTTACGGGCTGATGATCATTTCCTATCATCATCTTGCAAGCTTTCGCTCGTCAGGATAGTTAACCGCCGCCTGAGACTCGGCGTTGATTTATAACATTTGAAAGTTTAATATATTTTTTTCTGTAGGCCCCCAAATTACAAATTTTGTTATTTTATTTTATTGAATTGATATGGACTGTGAGACAATTTTAATATTACCTCAAATTTCTACAATTCTATTTAAAAATAATATCGTTATTGCTCTTATATTAAAACTCATTGAATACCACTTTAAAAGTGCGAACTTTTAATTAATTTATGTACATGCATCGGATACTTTCAGTTTCTACTTTTTATTGGAATTAAAATATTATTTTAGTAAAATTAATTTTAATTTAAAATTGCTATTAATGAACATTTTCAAAAATTTAAGCGAATAAAACTGTTCAATTACTGTACACTTAGGACTAGAACTAGATAATCCCAAACTAAGCCAATTATGTATTTTGAAAACTAACTTGATAAAAAATTTACACATCAACACCCAATTTTTCACACAATCTTTTCCCATATTTGATTGAACCACCCTCTACCTCCTAATGCCTCCTTCTCTTTACCTTCAGACAGTCAAGATATGCGAATTCAATATACAACCAGTCTTTACTTGTGCATTTTGAAGTTGGGAGCTATCCATTCCCATTAGCCTTTTCAGATGTAGTTTCAAATAAACTTGGAATAAATTTTTAATCAGATCTCTTTTACTTGCACGTCGAGTTAAGATCAAATTGCTTTGATTCGTACTTAGTTTGTGTGTACTTTTTATAATTGGATGTTTTTACATCGTGAGTCTGTGATATTAATTTAAAAATATTGCAATTATAATGGCCTATAGCTTACATATACCTTAAAGTATATAATACTTACTATAAATAGGATTATATTATGCTTGTCTAGGTAGTAATAAATGAAGCGTATTTTTACGAAAAAAAAAAGCAATTTTTGCATTTATAAATATCTCCATGCTAAGTGTCATCAAAATCAGCTAATTGGTTTCGTTATGAGAGCGTAACTGAAACGTCAGTTTTTTAATTAAAACACTATTTGTTATGTAAATGACTACATTTCAAGCAGAAATCACTATACCTTTTCAATTAATACTCTATAAGTTACATAAATGCCTATATTCAATACTTAGTATACCCTTTTAATGATTACTTTAATACTTACTAGCTTTCCGCCCGCGGCTTCGCTCACTTTGTCTAAAACCTAATAAATTATATACTAAAACCTTCTTTGAAAATCGCTCTAACTATTTAAAAAACAAATCAAAATCCGTTGCGTAGTTTTAAAGATTTAAGCGTACAAAGAGATATAGGGACAGAAAAAAACAACTTTGTTTTATACTATGTAGTGATATAGATGAATATATTTCAAGCAGAAATCCTAAATATACGATTAAATAATAGCAAGGCAATATATGTTAACAGTGTGGTAGAATGAGGTGTCTGGAGACCGATACCAATAATCACTTCCTACGAATTCCCTCTTAATTGAACTTGTCAACAATTCTATAATTGTCCGGAACTATTACGAGCTAGTTGTATTGTCTGATAATTACACACTTGATTTCTTATTACGTAAGATATTAAATACATCGTCTAGTAAGTAACTTTTTTTATTTCTTTTGTTTACAATGTTTTAAAATTATGCAGGTTGTTTAAAAATGCAATCAAGAAACTAATATCGTAACTTAAAGCTTCAATGGAAGATAAATTTTGGAAAGAAATAGAGTTTAATCTAGGTCGACAAAAATTGCTAAAATCGGGTCATTTTTGAACTCTCATAATCATAAACAAACACGATTATAAAGGCAAAATTCGCTTATTTCACGTATAAAAATTGCCTTTCATGACAACAGAAGGTATCTATCTCCTCACAATTAAGATTCGATTCAATGATATTATCAGTACAAGTAAGTTTACGGTGTAATAAATTATTGTTAAAACAAAGGCTGGGATTGCTATGCATTCAGAAGCAGGCTTTGCCAGGACGTCTGCTCGAACAGATACCAGACAACTGAAATGGCGGAGGTTTTATATGTTAATTTAAAATTATTCCGTTTATAATGTAAATTGTATCAGAGAGATTCTCTTGGATTCAAGTTAATTGTTAATATTCGTGATGTATATTGCGTCTGACGTGGCTTTATATTTTTGTATTTAATAATGAGTTACATACATTGTTGTTTTTAAATTTTATATTATCTGCTATTTTTAAATCAAAGATTTATATCTTAGGGAATTTTGCTTGAGTAACAATACAGATATTTCGATATGTATTGGTTTATTACAACGAATACCCTTTAAAATATATATACAATAAAATTATAAAGCTGAAGAGTTTGTTTGTTTGTATGTTTGTTTGTTTGTTTGTTTAAACGCGCTAATCTCAGGAACTACTGGTCCGATTTGAAAAATTCTTTCGGTGTTAGGCGCGGGTCAAACACAAGCGGCGCGGGCGCGGGCGTGCCATAAGCGCACCTCTTCAATCTGTTTTGCACCACGTCCTTCTTCTACATTTTGTATGAAAGAACTTTGGAAAGGCGGCGCAACCGTGGCACAACCGTGGCGTGCCGTCTCAACGCCTTTCCAAAGTTCTTTCATACACAATGTAGAAGAAGGACGTGGTGCAAAACAGATTGAAGAGGTGCGCTTATGGCACGCCCGCGCCCGCGCCGCTTGTGTTTGACCCGCGCCTTAGATAGCCCATTCATCGAGGAAGGCTATAGGCTATATATTAACATCACGCTAAGACCAAAAGGAGAGGAGCCACGCGGGTGAAACCGCGGAGCGCAGCTAGTATACAATAAAATTTTAAACATTATAGCAATGGAGAGTTAAAATTTATCAATAAACTAGAATTAAGCTATAAATGCATTAATTTCAACAAAATTTGTTCTATTTCAAAATGCGGAGAAGGTATTCAGTTAAAATACACATTCAAAGTCTGTCGTTAACTGATGTTATTGACCGTATACAAGTGACCTTTACATTATGGTAACCAAAATACAACATTAAAGTTTATACCCTTTTTAGACGGTTACACCGTTAGCAATTGATAATTGTAATATTTTTATAATGAATAGAATATAATAATAGATTTTCGTATTTATTGAAATAAAACTCGAATTAAAAATAAAGTTTTCTTATAAAGTTGATTTTAATATTGGTAAAAAAATCATAACTCATAAAAAATAATTGCTTTACATTTTAAAAGAATTTTTTCACCTCTTATATTTATTTTTTTTACAATATAGCGGACAAAACTCTAATCAAATGAAAAGGCATCCATGTATCTAACGTTGGACAACCCTAACGTATATTAGGGTAGGTTAGATTGAAAGTAAATCCGTTCAGATAAAGATCTATTGAGAGTCTGGGTTCTAGGAAATAGTGATTGGTACCTATGGAACCTATATGTACAAGTACCTAGCGGAATAGTTATTTTGCACAACCCTAGTTCAAACGATATTATAAATAAAGGCTTGAAGAAAATTGCCTCATTATATGACACACTTTAGCAAACTCGATAATGATGAAAGTATAGTTAGATAGAAAACAAATTTTTGTATTAAAGGTGTCGAAATCGTCCCGTTAAAACAAGTATATATTAATATATTTGAGAAAAACTACAGTTTCCTCAATGTGAAAATATAATAATTAACTGTTGAGTAAATATGCATCTCTTCACTCACTTCACTTACTGTAAAATAATTAATAACTTATTAAATGAGAATCCTTTATCTTATGTTCCAAAACGAAATCAGTAAATGCATACATATTAAAAACTTTAGAATATCTGTGAAACTCCAAATACGCGATCTAAAATGTTAGCTTTATTCCTTTTCTGTTATACAAAGATAAAAATAAAATAAGAGATGGTTTGAGGCAGAGTTTTCTTTAAATACCCACATAATATTAAATACAGGGAACGTTGAACTCCTTTGTGACGCTTATAAAAGAAGCCTTAAAACTGCATCAACTATATATATCCTTTACAATGAAACCGTTTCAAACACATCTTCATCATTTCGTTTGATTATCAAAGAGATTTAATTAATCTTAAGACTCTGTGGATCGCGGCGAGTGAAATTAATCGGGCTTCTATTTGCTGATTTCGTTATAATTGACATTCGACTTCTAAGATTTCTGTTCGCATTTTTATTTATTTATTTATTTATTTATTTATTTATTTATGTCAGGCAGCATTGCCCATATATTGTTAGTAGTACTTATTCTAATGTTAGTAAAACTACATATACTTATTTTTAGATTTTAGTGTTACAAGCCATTTTTTGTTGATAAAATTATGTACATTATTGAGAACTTTTAAAATACTATTATCATTTTTATTAATTCTATCCCTAATTGAAAAAATTTTTTTCCTTAATATAGCATAAAAATCATCTACTCTGTATAATACAAACATGTGAGATGCACTACAAAAACGTGGCAATCCCATAAAAATTGGTTATTCATTTTGATGATCCTCAGTAAAAATAACAATTGTTATAAATTTGATTGGCGATAAAATTCACGTATGTAGTTACGTGAAATTATGACAACGTAGTTAATACAATATTAAGCATAGATAAGGTAAACTCTTCCTCAAACCATCTAATAGGTAACTCTTAAAACCAACAGTTGCGATGTAACCGCCTACGTAACCGTTACTTATGACAAGATACAATAAAACAATTGTGATGATCAAATGAAGGCGTCCAAAATCGAATTAGTTAAAGATTTAACGTAGCTTAGTTAGCAGAGTTAGTTGTAGCTATGATGTGCGCGGCGGTGGGCTGCGTGGTTAGGGTATAGCGAGATGGCGGCGGTCGCCGGCTTGTATGGACTGGGCGATGAGCAGCGCGCCAGGCACCGGCGAGGCCAGGCCAACGCGGAGCGCTCGGAGTCCCGGGACGATAACACCGAGGCGTAAGTATTTTGTACTTATACTAAGCATGAATCTACATCTGATCACATGTTATAGTTGCTGAAGGCAGTAAGACAAGATGTTGCTGCTAAATACGTTGATAAGATGCTAGATAAAGGTGACAGGCAAGAGGATATTTGTGTCTCTAGCTGCTGAAGTTTATAATATATTTTTCAGCCGAATTTCACTCTGCCAAAGTTTTGATTGGTGTGCGTTTTGCCCACGATAATACGAGCTAGATCTAATTTTACTGAAGTACACTATTCATCAATCATTGCTCGTCAGAATAATCATTTGTTGATTTAATATTAACTCCATTCGTTTGGTCAATTACCTATTACAATACATTTTATTTAAATGAAAAGATACATGTACAACCTTTTCTTTTTGTTTCTGAAAATAATACTAAGAAAATATTACACATGATCAATATTTATAAGAACAAATATTCGATCGAATACACTAGATACGGTACGTGCTTCCAAAAAGCAGGTCAAGAAATCAGACCGCACAATAGCTATCTATGAATTTAAATCAGTAATTTTAAATTTCAAGGCATTCTGTGTTGAAGCAATTTTTGAAATGCCCTGTATATGTGATAAATAGAGGGTATTCATACGTGTAAATATAAGATTTATCAGCTTGAAAGCTCGTATACGAAGCTCTTTTCTTGATATATTTTGTAAGGCGTTGACAATTTGTTTTACATTAATAATACTATATTTTGGAAAAGTACAAACAGGTTTAATGAATAGCGTAGACTTTAGAGTACAACGTCAGCTTCGCGTAGTTAACTAATTATTTATTTTCAAAAAATATTTTTTTAAGCTACATATTGCATAGCTTCTATCGTGGGCCTTGAGCGCGGGGACCGAATCGAGAAATTCCGTAACGAAAAAACCTCACGCTCCCCACTCCGACGGGCTCGGAGGTGTGGCTTGAAGGCATGCTATGCAATAGCTTTACCGCAGCAGTCCCCGAGTGCCACACGTCTTTTTTTAATATTAAATTATGATCTATGAAGTTACCTGTGATTATAGTATAATATTATATTAGTTAGCAGTGCTCATGAAACCTTTAATTATATAGGTAATATAATTAAAGGTTGCAATAGATTTACTTTCCAAAATACACAAAATAACAATTAAATTTAACTGTATCCAAATGAATATCAAATAAACACAATGTGAATTTTCAGCAAAACCGAATACAGTTTCTAATCCATTGCAAGTGCAGTGGAATGAAAGATCTGACACGACCTCAAAGCCAAAGCTCAGAAACGATAGCTCTACGTCCAATACCCATAAACTCCGTACACAGTTCAACATATAACACATAGGTACTAATGTTATATGAAAGAGTGGCTCCCTACATGACATATAACACATACTAACATTATATTATGAAACAGTGGCTCCGTGATCCTTGGAATTTCATTGAAATGTCGACCAATAAATAAATAGATATTTTAATTCATCTGCACATTATCCTCAAAACTATGCTGTGTGATCTTAGACTATCACCACTGCTTGAAACGGTGAAAAAACATCGTGATGAAACTGTCATGCACAAAAATCTAATCTAAAGCATGTGATATTAGTCAACCTGCACTAAGCCTGCTCGTGACAACATTCCTTCACTGTTAATTCAAAGATTTAAGATTTACATAATATATTCCTTCAATATTAAACATCCAATACTTATAGAAGAACGCTCGTAAATTAAACAAAAACTAATAATTAAGTTGATAACGACTATACCTTTTTCTGCATGAATTAAACAAAAAATGAACTTCAATCCAATACAATTAGTTAACTATCTCCAAATGTACATAGTACATGTATATACCATCTTATCCATAAAAGCAGAACAGCGTATAGCCAGTATTAACATAATGCATATGGTTTGCAATCACCCAAGTGACACCCACACCGCGGAACACATGTCATGTCACGTAACACGATGTTATACCACCTACAGAGTGCTATTGACGGGTAATGTAGCTTCTATCTTCAATTTATAAGATTTTTACCTTATATTTTATCTACCTCTTTGTTCTTAATTGTTTTGTTTTTACTCATCATTTTTTAATTTTCCTTCCTTTCATTTTAAGGGTTTGACATAGCCGACATTCAATTAATGGGAAAGAATTTTCATTTTGTTTCAAAATATTAAGTAGATAACATTGTTTCATCATATTTTAATAGCCGATGTTTTTTGGCATATTTATTAAAGTCTTCCTCAAACCAACAGCGGTATTTTGTCAAAATTTACCAAAAAGTTCCAATAGAATGAGCAAAACTTCCCGCTCGTTCCACAAATCGTGTTCAAGTCGTAACATACACTAATACTCTTTATACGTACACGTCCATTTAAAATCAATGTCAGATTACTCCACAAAAATGTACGTTTTAAATATTTATTCACTCGCAAATTCTACTGCGCTTGTGAAGATTTTATGAATGACTTGGAGATTGTTTACATACTGAAAATTGTAATGGAGGTTTCGACTCTCTTCCCAATAGTGCATACATTAAACTACATAATATAATATGTAACTTCTAAGTATACTATAGTAATATTATGTATAAATTCAGAAAAAAACAAGACAACTTTCAGCTTGCCATTGCTACAGCAAATACTACTTATCGGTAAAAAATACTTACAACTACCCATCACAAGGCTTTCGATTATAATGCTTATTTACTAGATTTAAAATACGCTTTTATCCATATTAAAATAAATGTAATAAATTAAAACATCGGTGCATATTTTTATTTAATATTCTTCTTTTGACATTGAATTGTAGATTGCAATGCTCTATTCATAATATTTGAAAAGAAATGAATGCACAGGCTTTTGGTTCATAATTAAAATAACAAAATGAATAATATTTCACAATTAGACATCCAAGGTTTTACAACGGATTTAAAACGAACTTTAATCGTAATGCTAATAATATAATATGCTAAAGCATTCTTACTTAGTGACCGCATTGATATGTGTTAAAAATATAAATAAATCATTTTAGTGAACATTATCTAAAGTAATTAAACACACACTTCGCTTCTACTACTTACTTACTTACTCGAGGTAATTTAAGAGATTAAAGATGAAATATTCGCTCACGTGCATTTCTGACTTCACGTTATAGAAGTCTTCCTGTTTTCCATCCCCTATTTAACCCTCATCAAACATTATATTTATTTATAATCCAAGTTATTTAAATAATGTAGAATTTGTAGTTATTTCTTTAAAACATCAATTATATATTATAAAAATATGTTTTGCCATATTGACCAATAAGCATTTGATCGGTATGTCCTGTAATATCAGTGATGATTTAAATTAATAAATACTTAAAAAATAGCCTATCACCTAGAACGAATCTATGCTATTCATTAAAATCAGTTAACCCGTTCGTGACATCATCGAAATATTACTCTCGTGTTTATAACATTTGTAGAGACTTTTCAGTATTTGTGTTTCACAGAATTCTTTATTATTTTTAGTTGTAGAAATTAAATGAGTCATAATTAATATTAAAATTCTGTCACGTCTTGTTGAGTCACAATAAAGTGGGACATAGACCGCCAGGGGGTCATGTCACCCTCGTAGTTTTGGTTAAACAAATCTATAATACTAATATTATAAAGCTGAAGAGCTTGTTTGTTTGAACGCGCTAATTTCGGGACCTACTGGTCCGATTTAAAAAATTCTTTCAGTGTTTAGATAGCCCATTTATCAAGTTAGGCTATAGGCTATATATATCATTACGCTAAGACCAACAGGAGCGGATCACTGCGGGTAAAACCGCGGAACATAGCTAGTAATATATAAATAATCTGAAATATTATAAGAACGCCTTCTAGTCCTAAACTATTCAAACTTAAAGTATGGGAAGTTGGGAACAGGGAAACTGATAACGAAGCGGCGCGTTCCAAACACAGTGGAGTTTTAGTCGGTAGAAATCTAACATACTCTGGATCCCTTCTATATGCAAGTTTCCCCTACTTAAAAAAGTCAGACCATTTTTTGGGTTTCAGACTTTTCTACCTTTACTTTGATAGTGCCTTCGTCAAATTTTCTTCAAGTTACCTTATCGCGGAGGAGGATGTCAAAGCATTAGTAAATTTATCGTTTTGGCCATAATTTTTCTTCTTTACATAATATATTTTAACTGTAATAATGTTTAAACAATATTTAATACCGTAAAATAGACATATTTTATACGATTGCTTTGTTTATGGCCCTTTATCCCTTACCAATACTTACTTCCCATAGATTTCAGACGTAAAAAAGGATAAATATTCGTGAAATTTGGCACACAGGTCTTGCCTGTGACTGGCCCGTCACGCGTAGATCTCTCTTCTGAAATAATTAAATTGCTAAACTTAGAAAGAACATGTTTTCTAATTTATACAAAATACTTCGATAAAATAATAATGAATTAAATTAAGTTTATTTCAACCAAAATACATAATGAAGCATAAAATGGGCATAATATTATCTTTTTGTTATAAATAACAAAGTGAGTTTAGCTCTGAATAATATTCAGTACTTATTTAAAGAAATGTAAGAACGAGTTTTATGTTATCATTCAGAAGATATATTGTAATTAGTTGCCCGTTTTCAGCTTGTTTTGAGGTCGTTTAAAATATCCTTATTTCTGTATTTTATTAATAAAAAAGTATGTACATTGTATGATACGTTATAATAATTAAAATCAATAATAATCTGACGCTTTCAGCAAAATGGCTGTGGTAAAGGCATTTTATTTTACCTTACATTTTACTGTATTACAAAAAAATTATGTTAGCTTCCATTTTAAATCAAAAAATATAATGCTCCAGTTGTAAACAACCTAAACCTTTGCAATATCAAAACATTTTTTCAATCCTATATTGAATATTCCATCACAGATAAACAATTCCTATTCCCAAAGATACACGTACAGGACACAAAACAAACTAATTTAGCAGACAAACGTTCAATGCCAGAATGCAAATTCATTAGACGCTGCAGTACCCAGAGGCATGTGTCCCGAAACCCACGGCTACCCGCATATAACTAAAATTCAGTCTTTCTAATTAAAACTGAGACGTTTGGAAGTACTTATCGACCGTGGATTTCAGAGAACTATTCAAGATTTACACGTGCTGTGTTCAGGCAACTTAGACTATGTGGGTCACAGCTGATTTTGATCGGCTAATGATAAATTCGAGCGATTACGGAATGTAAAGTTTTCATTTTAATGTCGGTCTGTCTGAGATTCATTTAGATTTCAGCAAATATTATTTTAGAGTTCCTCGTTTCACTATCAATTATTATTGGTAGTTCTCTAGCGGTTAAAACCTCGGATTCCAATCAAAAAGTCGAAAGACCGCGTATAAGCGAGTCGGCAAATAAATTGAAATTGATGTTTACTTTTTAACGAACGTACAGCAGATACACTCCAATGGTGAATTAATATCTTGATGAAAACGATATTTCCGAAAAGTTTACCGTAGGTGTATGTTTTTATATTAACTTGTCATTTATTCTTCTCTTATTATAAGAGGCCAATTTCTAAAATTTTCTTAGTGCTTACTAAAAGTAAGTGAAACAGTTGTATGAATAATGCACCTGCCCCATGCCCCAATAGGGGACACAGGTCTTCACAAGGAAGCATGGTGCAAAATTTCAACTATTATATCCTACTAGTTTAGACTAGGCATAAAATCTGTTCGACAGTCAGTATGTTCATCCTCTTTTCAAATTTAGATAAAACTGCTATCATTAAAATTAACTAAGTTAACTTCGTTACCGAAAAGGCCACGTGTGCTCACTATTCACGCATCCTATCAAAAGCGGCCATCAGCTTAATTAAAGGCGCTTTTTTACTTTTGTTTCAAGAAGTTCATTAAGTAGGCAGGTACCTACAACCCACGTTTAATTAAACCAGCGATGTAAGAGAGGCTTTTCATAATACAATCAAGCAAAAAAATTTACTCGCCACATAATATGTAGTATCTTTTGTATTCGAGCTCTTTTCAAATTCAAGCTTAACAGATATTTATTTACCAAGGACTGTAAAATTCGCTTTATTTTCTGTGTGTGTTTTTGTATTGTATTTGTGGCTGCAAAATGTAATTATCAGGTCGGAGCGCTTAATTATAATGAAAAGCTATTTTGTAAGTGATCAGCTATTAAAATGTGCAACACAATTGCACCAAATAAATTGCTAAGTATGCTGCAGTAGAAATATGGATGTAACAGAATTACATCCATATTTCTACGTCTGTTTCACTTGGTTTCACTGGCATTTTCAGAAACTTTGGTAAATGAGCTGCTATAAATTCTACACTGCGTCAAGAACACGGAAAGTTTTTACAATATATTTCAGCGCCATCTGCCGGCGAGTGGCGGAACACTTATCAAGTGGCGTAGCGAGGATGCCGGCCGTTACAAAATCATATATTCTGTGCGCTGTACAGAGCGCGCTATAAATAAAACTTTACATGAATCCTGAAGTACTCTTGTAACGTTACAGAGTTCGAGTGTTTTGATAGTTCGCCAAGATTCCGATAGATGGCGCGGATAGATTCACTTACTTCCCACTAGATGGCGCTGTGCGTCGCTTGCTCACTAGAGTGGAAATGACTGCAGTCCATTATGTTAGCGTAACATCGTATTATCTGATAAAACGGCACACCGCACAAGACGTGTCTGCGGTTGGGAAAAAAAGTGTGAAGACATAATGAGAAATGCTTCAATTTTTATGCTAATAATATGTTACATAAACATTTATTTTACTAAAAATTTTACGATACACTCGTTCACTTATGTACAGACACTATATTGGTCACAAGTCACAGCCAAAACTTTGTATATTAATTATTATATTAATAAATTGAATTTAATACACATTACAGACAAAACGTACCTACCTATTTAGATTAAGACTTATTTGCGATAAATAATTAACATCATTTAGTGTGAAGATGAAAGAGCCACTCGAGCTACGCGCGCTATTCTATAATCCGGACCTTTTTATTAAATTTCATCAAAAGTACAAAGTACAAAACTCATTCGTATATTATACGTTTTAGATATTATTCATTGCCTCATCATGGATAACAAAATAAGATTTTGATAACAGTCGAATTGTTCTTAATATTTATTGAGATTTTTGTTCCTGTGCATAATATATTAATTAGGATCTGATTATTAAAAAAGAATAACTTATGCTTCACCCTGGATTCACAGCTATTCATTCCAAATTGTGTCGTCATCAGCTGATTAGAGGGCTAGAGGCTTATCCACAGACATACAGACAGACTTTCACATTCATTATGTTAAATTCGCACTGAATAAATAACACTAAAATCTTTGTTGTTTGATAGTAAGGTTAATTATAATCACTTTATACATACATGTTTATTACAACACTTCATCTCACATATACATATTTTATTGTAGCTATGAACAAAAGAAAGTACCTCTACCAACATCATTGTTATTTAGAAACAGTATCAATATCGAATGATTAAAGCTGGTTTGAAATGTAACACATCAGTTACATAATTACTGGGCCAATTAGACGCAGCGTTTGATACCGATCCCGCCCACGCGAAATGCATTGATCTGTACCGAGCTTTCACCAATAAATGCTATTATTTCGTGAGAGCTTGATTTGGATATCACTGTTTTACGTACACTTCTATATTGTACTAATATTATAAAGACAAAATATTATGTCTGTTTGTTAGTTATGAGCTATGTTAACTAGTGGACCGATTCCTAAAAATTATTTTACCATTCAAACTAGTTATAAGGTCTAGTGACTAATAATATCCATTATGTTGTTTGTCCTATCCGGATAAAGCCGTGAAAAACGACAGGGATAAATATAAATAATAAACCCCCAAATGTATTGCAAATCGGATAGCTCGATAAACTTGGTATGATTCGATGATTGCTTTTTATTTGTTTAATTCAGTCCGAGTTTTACATTTTTCCATAAAAAAACATAGAAAATTTAAGAGCCAACAAAACGATTGAGAGAATTATTCAAAATTAGGTTTTCCTATTATCTATTGCTGTCGCGATATGCCTCAAGCCTCCCCCGTAGAGCGCGACAGGGACAACTGCAGCTCGGGCCGAAAATACCTAGGAAAATTACGCAAATTCGACGTTCCGTAGTCCCCTGTTTCCTCCTCCAATACTGGACCGATTTAATTACTTTTTTCATAATTTAGTAAAGTATAGGCTATGTTTCTACGTTTTGCTTTTTTTTTATATAATGTTCTAAAATTAGTTTTATGGAAGACGGAACATAACGGAAAATCTGTCCTATTTCTTACGTTTTGAAAGGTTCATATCTTTTTTTAATAATTAAGATATGACAAAAAGGATAACGTAGGAACATAGCTAAAGCTACCATAGATTAATAGTAAAAAATATATTGCTCTAGTGGCACAATCTAGGGAGGAAACAGGGGACTACGTTTGTATGGAAAAACGGCTCTTTTGTTTGCTCTTAAGGAGGGAATTATGTTCTATTTGAGTAGAATGAAATAGGCTCTAATGTTTGTAGAATTAGATCAAATTATAAATATTTTTTCTGTGTTACTTATAGATGTCTATTGAGACGTACACACTTATCTGTTTATTTATATAATGCTAAAACAATGAATGTTTTTAACTTTTTATTACTGCGCCACTATATAACTACATTTAAATTTCTTTAGAAATGCTGATAAAAACCACTGTCCTTTTGGTAAAAACAATATTACTTTAGTCCTCTAAATGAAGCATTTACAGATAACTATGTTCCCGCCCGCGCCTACGCCCGCGTAATGAAAATAAATTCACATGGGAATGAGATCTTTCACCGCGGTAATAAATAACCTATGTCACTCTCTAGTCTCCCAACTATCTCAAGGGACAAAAATCACATAGCATAAATACATTGCGGGATAGAAAGAAAAACTAATATTATAAAGCTGAAGAGTTTGTTTGTTTGTTGTTAGATAGCCCATTTATCGAGGAAGGCTATAGGCATCGCATCGCATCGCATCGCATTACTTACGCTAAGACCAACAGGAGCGGAGCCACGCGGGTAAAACCGCGAAGCGCAGCTAGTAATACATAGTCTTTAAATTTATAAAGTCTAGTTTTATATAATTACGTATAGAACTAACTACTTATTAGTTCAGTTTAGAATGACCCGGATAAAAACCAAAATAGATATATCCTATGTCCTTCATCTCGTCAAAGAAATATGCCGTCAAAAAATTTTTTAAATCAGTCCACTACATTTTGAGTTCAAATAAATTCCCCTCTATAATATTAGTCTCTATTGGCCCGTTTATTGGCTATATGAGATTGCTATACTTCTGAGACAATTTCCTCAGCATCCGAAGGAAATGTGCCGAATAGGAATGCACCGAGCAATATCGTGATTGCTATATAATATTGCGGTTTATTGATGTCATGCTCAATTTTGATATGGCCAATATGTCTATCCGATTGAATTTGGACATTAATGGCGTGCTAAGATTTGATGGGCTCGTCCGATTGGCGTTAGTGTGATGGATTTTGTATTAAAACCAAGTATAGGCTTTATATTGCTGTATATTGTACAGGGTGTGCCGCTGTCGATATGTATGTATTTAGCGTATGCAAGCGGTTGGACACCCTACTTGTAGGGAAAACTGTGTTTTATTAATTTTCATATAAAATAATATGTATCTGAAGTCGTTGTATGTATCTAATGTTCTTTATTATTTTATGAACTAAAGTGTCACTCAGACACCAACTTTCGAAACAAATAAAATATATTAAGTACTCAAATATTACAAACAATTACAGGTATTTTATGACATGCCCGTATTCACACTCATAAGACTTTTAACTTAAATCTATGTCGCACTAAATACGGCCAAAATTCACCTATCAACCGTATGTGTACCACTTATAACACTGTCTGCCATGAGTTCGACTTGTTTAATGCATCGGTCAGTACAATAAAAAAAAAATCAATCAAAAAATTTTTCTTTTCTCTAACAAATATTATGTAACTAATATGTTTTAATTGTTATTTTTAATTATTATTATAAGTGTAGGTTTATATAATTGTTGCATGTTGTGTTCGCTCTTAGAAGGCCGTCCAACTAAAAGTCACAAAGATTATGATTGTATTTTCACTATTTCTTAATGTTGGAACGTCCAGTTAGCGGACCAAATAAAAAAAAAAAAAATGTATTAATGTGTTTGGTCTTACTTATTGTCATGATCGTTGTCTTTTTAAAATACGAAGCAGAATAAAGTTTATATGTCGCAAGTATTTTTAACTAGCTTTCCGCCCGCGGCTTCGCCCGCGTTTTCAAAGAAAAACCCGCATAGTTCCCGTTCCCGTGGGTTTTCCGGGATAAAACCTATCCTATGTGTTAATCTAAGCTACCATCTATATGTGTGCTAAATTTCATTGTAATCGGTTCAGTAGTTTTTACGTGAAAGAGTAACAAACATCCATACATCCATACTTACAAACTTTCGCCTTTATAATAGTAGTAGGATTGTCAAAGCCGATATTACAATTTCCCTATATCCCAGTAAATAAAGTATTTAACCTGGCACTAAATTTCCGATCTAATTTTATTTTATTTTAAGATTAAAGGGTCACTTCCTGACCATAAAAAAACAAAATGCTGGATTCAGGTAGAACTGCGCTCGCAATCTTAATAAAAAGTTTTTGGCCGATATCACGGAATCTATATCCACTTTAGGACAAAAGTTATTCAGATCTTTTTTGTAGAAAATTAAATTTCGCATCTTTTATATCCTGTAAACTTACTGTTTAATGAACTGGTTTATAGTTTTTCGCTTATAACTCTTCAAATCATTAACTACCTACATACATAATTATACAACAATCAATCAATCGTGTGACATGCGTCATACTTTCATAATGGTCTAAGATCCGAACATAAGTCGACCTGCACCGGCGTGATAATAGAATGAGACCAATTTTATAATAAAAGTGTATTAAAAAATGTATTAAAAATGGGTTGACTGGGAAAATCCTGGACAGGATATTTTTTAATTAATTATTAAAAAATCTTTTATTTTCATTTTTTATTAATAGCAGTTTCGAGATAATAAAAAATTTTTGTAATAAAACAGCGCTGACATAATTTTTTTTTCATCATCCTATCAAGTGAAAGTAACTGGTACCGACATACCTGTTTATACCTGCCAACCTAGCCGTTTGTCCCGGTAAATATTAGAAAACGACTATGACTGCACATTCTGTAGGTTTCATACTTTAAGTCTATTATATTTTTTTTTATTATCTTATACTGCAATTAATTAAAAAAAAATGTTTTTTTTTTAATTCATTAAAAATGTCCTGTCCAGGATTTTCCCAGTCAACCCATTTTTAATACATTTTTAATACACTAAATTTATTATAAAATTGTTCTCATTCTATTATCACGCCGGTGCAGGTCGACTTATGTTCGGATCTTAGACCATAAAGTAAATATTAGTTTAGTCTTCAGAGAGAAGAATTATAATATACTAGCTTTCCACCCGCGGCTTCGCCTGCGCAGTCAAAGAAAAACCCGCATAGTTCCCGTTCCCGTGGGATTTCCGGGATAAAACCTATCCTATGTCCCGAGGTAAAAAGTAGCCTATGTCCTTTCTCGGGTATCAAAATATCTCTATACCAAATTTCATGCAAATTGGTTCAGTAGTTAAGGCGTGATTGAGTAACAGACAGACAGACAGAGTTACTTTCGCATTTATAATATTAGTATGGATTTGTATATTTTCCCTTTTTAATAAATAATATGAGCTAAGACACAATAACAAGAAAAGGGTAAAGTAACTAACAGATAAAATTAAACATTATTAAATAGTTGGAAATGGAAACCAATGCTATTACGTTTGCCAGTTCGCGATATAGCCTGTACTGCAATTTTGCAATTAACTACTGAAGTTACGCCAATTAACGTATTCAGATTGCTATCAGAACGTTTCATATTCACGTCTTATTATTATATTAATGTAATTGAAGTAATTATTTGGAAAATTGTTTGATTACGTTGGGAATGTCCCTTTGTGTTGTACACCTGTTTCACTTGTGATGTTACATTCAATTTTCTGTACCAGAAAGTAAATGATTAGTCTATTTGTGAGTTGATAGAACAAGTCTTTTTTTATCCTGAGATTGTAGAACGAGCCATCCTCACGATCTCAGGTTTACGATCGCACTATAACTACAGTATAATTGAGGTCATTAGATAACGTTCTTCTTAATTACACACAAGATATTGGTCGAATTGATGATTAAAAGAACAAAAAATGTTTGCAAAAAAGTATACCTACTTATAAAACAATTTCTGCTAACTGTACAAGATTTACTCATTTGACAAATACCTACTTGTATTAGGTACATCACTGATCACTATGTACATGATAAACCTCTATGTATTACAAACACCATACAAGTCAAACAGAGGTGACACAAAAAGCAAAAAATCCCGTTATTCCGTGATAAGTGACTACTATTTATGTCATCGCGTTCAGAAGGCCAGCAAATTATGCAGATTCACGGAACAGCTGAAGATCTCGAAGCGAGCCGCTGTGAAACGTTATATGTAACAATACGTTTCACTAATGAATGCCTTGTTACAATAGTTGGTTACAATTTAGTGGCTTTGTTTATTAAAATCATTTTTGAGTGCGAACTTTTATAGTATAATCGTAATTCTTTTTGTTCGTATCAGTACCTATAGGATGGATAATTAATAGACTACATAATATCATATTTTTATTGTTTCTGAATAATAAGATTACTATTAATAAGATTACTTGTTTATTACATAATATTATGCTACAATGTAATAATGCTATGTTACCCTTCATTTACGGTATATCCCTTAAAATAAAGAAATAGCATTTATAATAACACAGCTATTGCATATATTCTATACCAATATATAGGTGATATTAGTAACTACATATTATAGCAAAGTTGCTATAAGCCTCGTGGTTTAATTAGCGACTTGGACCAGACCGCACAGCCTCAGCATCCGATTACGGCCTTCGGTTTTAACTAAGAACTTTTCAGACAAGCAGTTCTTGCAATATTAAATCTGTAATATAAATAATTAAAAGTGTATTTTATTAACTTATAAATATACTCTCTATACAAATTATTATAATATTTATACGCAGACTCTCTCAGTTTGATATTTTATCTAAAGGATGCTTAACAGATTTTTTTGCGTATATAACTATTAAAACTTACTTAAGTTGCATCAAATAGACTTTTAAAATAGCTATTAGTAATAAACGTTACACTTAAACACAGATAATGATGTATCTATAATAATAGGTATTTTCATTACACAACAAAGCAAGCGTAAAACACATTTTATTTATCTTATAATTTAACGCCATGACACGCCTCAGGATTAAACTACAAAAATGTATTTAATTTCATGAATAATACTTAATTGGCTTCACAATGATCTCAATAACATCCAATTTGGGATGTATGGTAATTTGGCATTTAAATGTATTCATTTAAAGCCTTCATTATATGTATTTAATCGTAACGCCACAAAATTTTACGTATTTATTTATAACAAGCGGTCCGCCCCGGCTTCGCCCGTGGTACATATTTCGCAATAAAAGGTAGCCTATGTTCTTTCTCAGGGTCTAAAGATTGTCTGTGCCAAATTTCATCAAAATCGGTTGAGAGGTTTAAGCGGAAAAGCGTAACAGACAGCCAGACAGAGTAATTACTTTCGCATTTATAATATTAGTAGGGATGTAACTGAAAATAAATTAGTGTTATTACTCGTACTTCTTTCAGCCAAAGCTAAAGTTTACTCATTTTACTAAAACATGTTAAAAGTATACTTTCTTACAATATGCTTATGAATTCTGTTTGACAGGGTTTTGTTTTGAACAAGCGTTTATCGTGAAATGGCAAGAGATGGTCCCAGGAGAAAAGAGGACAATATGATAAATATCAAGGCTGTTATATATACTTATATAGTATGGATATATTCTTGCACGTGTAGATTGTGGAAATATCGAACGTTTGAAGTTATAGCGTATTTTATTGTAATTATAGGTGTATGTAATTGATTGTGTTGTAACCGTTTGACAACCAAGTGTTTGTTTTGTTGGAAATAAAACCTAATGGAGCTTGTTTGTGCGCTAATCGACGTGGCAATATTGTTTGCTGGTGTACATTTACATGATTAAAGAGCAATGTACAAACACAATTACTAGTTATTTTTAATCCATTACGGATAATGTTAAGGTGCGTATAAATTAAGCGCGGCAGCCGCGCGAGCCAATGTTCGACCAGAGTTGACGTTCATTTGCCGCGCGAGCCAATATGTAGACATATTTTAAGTTGAACATAGTTGCCGCGCGCGGCAGGCGATCCATCACGAACATCTCTTCTGTAGGACGCCAAAAGCGTAGAATTTTCTTTTTCAAGTCAGGAATAGGTATATCCATTTTCTTACTGATTTCTACCCACGCATCATACCTCAGCGATTTATTGTGGTATTGGGAGGATTTGCTGTTCCACAAAAATTCATTAGCGCCATACAATTGTATTAGTAAACGGCACTTTTCGTTGTCCATTTTTACGTATACGCCGCGCGAGCCGAATCACCAAAACTACAAACCGTCCACACGGCGCGCGAGCGAACGACTGAAGCTCCTTTGATGCGGTCTCAAAAACCGACAACGAGCGGATCGCCCCGCGGCACGTTCGAGCGCGGCAATGTTCGCGTCGCCGCGCGCGGCGATCCCGTCTACATAGTGCGCGGCCGCCACGCGCGCCAATGTTCGATGGTTTGCCGCGCTTAATTTATACGCGGCTTTAGCGTTTTGTGTAGTTACTCTGTATACATACACGTACATAAAAAGCAAGGTCATATATAAATTTGTATAACTTGAAAATGATTTAGTATTAAAATCTACTTCTATTAATATAAATATATTCATTTTAAGTACTTCAATATTACCTCTTAGCTCAACTTAAAATTAAAAACGGTCTATCACCGTAGCGATCTACGCCGTGCTACGTCGTAGCACTCGCCTACGAAGCTACACGTTGAAATAGCTTTAAAAGGAAAAACTGTACAAAATAAATAACTTACAGACAGGATCCACTCTGAACACGGTTTTATTTGATTAAACCCACGTCTACACAGCTCGAGAGTATAGTTTGTTAGTGCTAACTTCAACTTAATAGTACTAACTTATTTGCACTCGGTGTTTGGATTTACTTGATTATGTTTGTTTTTTGTTATATATAATATTAGTGAAATTTTATCCATTTTATAATTGTTCCACTGTACTATAATATAAATGTCTAATAGGGTTATTTTCCCTATTTGCAACATAATATATGCAAAGTAAGACAAAATTAAGACTCAGGAAAAGTATGATTAATTTGGTATAATAATTAGAATTCTAAATTATTCTTTGTGTAGTATGAGATTATTTTTAATGCATTATAAAAAGTTATCTTGTATTGCGCATTCACCTTGAAATAAAACAAATTATATCGGTTTGTAAACTCTCGTATATTTTACAAATAATGTTCAATATTATGATACTTTGTTACGTTATTACTTACCCAAGTTTACATTGAGAAAGAACAAATATAGGGAGAATAAATTGCATTTTATGTGTGCTATTTAATCTGCAATATTTTTTTAAATAAATGTTTATTTTTCATGTTATTATATTTTCTATTGCAAGGTTTTTATACTAATATGATTTAAGAAAGATTTTCAAGGTTAGTTGCGTCGTACGTTTAATGTGTAAGCTTCATTTTACACACTTTTCCATTATTTGCAATATACTTAATGGGAGTACTTTACAGTTACGCGAGGTAAGAATTTAATTTCTTCACCTGCTGTTAATTTAAACTTCGCTTTCTTTAAAGAGATTGTCGAGTGTAGTAATTGTTGAGGATAGTTTAAATTTGGTAGTACTTAAATCAATACTAAAAACAGTTTAAGGTAAAAAATATTTTTAAGAGTATATTAGGTATATCTATCGTGTTCTTTATCTCATTTTATCAACACAATTCTCAAAAAAATTAAGTCAACGCAATTTTACATAAGTGCAAGAGAAGATTAAACCTGTGATTAAAGTCATAACACGGTTAGTTTTATCACATAATATTATCTCTCAATGCGTAAACATTATTATTCAATGCAATGAACTTGGTGTAAATGACTACACAGATATTGATGCAATTTTTATCTGTATTAACTTAGATTTATTATTAGACTCCTTTATTTTATTCTTTTATTCATATTCAAAGAAAATAAATATCAAAAGATAAGGTAAAGTATTGTGTACATCATAGTTTTCGCGCCTTTAAAGTACGTTCAAAGGTGAGCTACACTTAGAAAAAGCCTCCAGGCATTCTAAAAACATCTTAGCTGTAAGCTCTATATCAAAGGGGTTATTCTTTGGATTCATCTGCATTGTGAACATAATACGGTTAATCTTGTTTTGTTCCTCTATTTTACAGCTGTATACACAGGTAAAAACCTTCACTTTGACTAGCTACTATTAAGTATTCTGTGCTTTGACTATAATTAAAACTATATCAACTTTGATACGTAATTAATTTATGCTTAACTTTAGTGTATTAAATCATAAAAAACATGTGTGCCGAGCATACGTGTCAGAAGTGAAACTTCTTTGCTAAGATTCATATATACCAAAATCGTCGCCTTACTCCATGACGCGACCTTGAAATTTTACTCTCAACGCGCCTAAAGAAGTTTCACTTATTTATAAATCATCGTATCAGACTAGCTTTTCGCCCGCGGCTTCGCCCGCATTTCGCAAGAAAAACCCGCATAGTTCCTGTTCCCGTGGGATTTCCGGGATAAAACCTATTCTATGTGTTAATCCAAGTTACCCTCTATATGTGTGCTAAATTTCCTTATAATCCGTTCAGTAGTATTTGCGAGAAAGAGTAACAAACACACACATACACATCCTCACAAACTTTCGCATTTATAATATTCTTATAATATCTTACTGATAGTAGGATTGCGGTAATTAATTAATATCACACATAGGTACGTTCATAATCTTCAGATAAGTGTTATATCATTAGGCAATTCCTCAATAATATTAGACAATTATCCTTATCACCACAATCTGTATCAGCAATTATTTTAATTGTATCAATTCTATATAATAAATACATTTAAACATATCATATTATTAAGGTAAAAATTTTCATCCAAGATTTTTATTTTTATTCATTAACTTGTCCATATTATAATAAACATATTACATAACTCCCTACATACATAGTGTATGTTGTAGCCCAAAACCCCTAAAAAAGACAAACATATTACAACCGATCACGTGGGCAGTGCAGATGGAAGTCGAGTGACGTCACGGCTCGGGTGCCCTATTTCGCCCGGGCCACACAGGGACCGCGGCCCCGATTTTAGAGACTTTAGACCCTAATAAGGGACGCTTTGATAACGGTACGTTGTCGCTTTTAGTAAGACTGCTTGAATAGTACGATTAATTATTTATTTATAAATAAGTAATAATAAGTAATGGTCTTGAATCTAGGCTAAGGATTGGCGAAGTTTAAGATGAATTTAATGTAGAATTGTAAATGTTGTGTTGAGATTTTGAGTTATATTGAGGCATTTTAAAAGTGCTGGATAAATAATCGTATCATTTAATTATATTCAAAAGTGTATATGATCATTATTATTTGAAATATATACATAAAAGGAATTCATAAAAGATTTTAGTATATATTAGCAACTGAATCGAGCGTGATGAAATCTTTAGGGGCTTAAATTCAAACTTCCTTTGAAGTTACTTGAAATTAAAACACTGTGTAAGTAACAATAATGCTTTAAAATTTATTCGTCAGCATTGCGGTAATAATAAATTATTCTAGCATTTTATTCAACTATCTGATACATCTAGAAAATTCAATGATTTGTGATAAAGGAGTAGAGTTTAAAAGTATAATAAATAGCATTGTTTTGTTGAATTACCTTGCTTTTCATTATTTTTGATACCATGACCTCGTCAAATAAATAATTACGATGTCAAGCATATTTATTTTGTTTGTTTTATGCGGCTTTTTATTATAATTGTCAATTTATTAATTATCTACCTACGTAATTTTTATTATATTTGAAATCAATCAGCGCATCATTAGAAACATAATTGCATATGCCGGATATGTTATTTTCCTAATACATTATCTATATATAACATTTACGAACGCACATAATTGAGAAATAATTGATTCAGAATTTAAAAGGGAAAATTCTACTCATTCTTCGTCATAAACTCGTAAATTTATTTTATTCTTATTGTTATTTTAAACTTTTCAGAACTTCGCTCAATCTCAAAGATAGAATATATATATATCTGCCTATATTTTGATAGATGACCTATTTTCCATTTACTAGACAAGTAATTCTAAACTTTAGGATATCTTCGCAAGTGTCTGCCCTAAAATTTTAACGCATGCGCATTAAACAGACGATCCTAAATAAATTGTGTAATAATATTATATACATTCTGCTTTATCTACACTAATATTATAAAGCTGAAGAGTTTGTTTGTTTGTTTGAACACGCTAATCTCGGGAACTACT